>RJWT010034225.1:0-13724 GCA_004365215.1 Cuniculus paca
AAGACAGTCTCTCGCCAGAGTCAGAACTCCGCCTGTGGGTGACAGCAAACAGCCCGACTGGGCCGGGTCACCGCATTCTCCTGCCCTGGGCACGGTGTCTCCGTGACGCTTGCGGCAGGCGGCCTGGAGCCGAGTGGACTCCTCCTCCGTGGCTGCTCTCAGGGCCCCGCTTCTGTCTCGGTTCCTGAGGACGGCGGGAGGAGGGCAGGGAGGGTCTTGCCCGGCTCGCACGGGCTCGGCAGGCTGAACCCCGACCTCGACAAGCACTTTTGTGTTCTCTTTGGAGACTGCCCGCTGCCAGCCTGACCCGTGCCCACTGCCCGAGGTGCTGCCGCCTCTCGAGCTGGCTACTGAGCCTCTTCGGGGACCAGAGCCCCCCACCCGTGAGCTCTGCGAGCGCCCTTCTCCGGGTGTCTGCCGAGGCAGAGACTGCCTCCTCGGGCTGACAGTGCGGGGTGAGCAGCCCGGGCCGAGGAGAAGGCGGCGCCCCCTCTCCACCCTCCGCGCTCTGCCCACACCCGCTGAGCCGCCTGCGCCAGGCTGGGGAGGCGCGCGGGCTTCTGCGGCTGCCCACGCTCAGGCCCAGCTAAGCCAGAGTCTCAGCAGCGACCAGGGTCTGTGCCACCACGTTTTCCACAGCTTCCGTTTTAATAACCTGCTGCACGAAGACAGTGCTCGGTTCCTTAATGGTCACATAAAGTGGGGTCTCACTTCGGGTACCGCGGCTAGCCAGCAATCCCTGCAGAAGTTTGTCTGGCACGTTTAACTCGGGGACAAGATCTTGGACCCAGCTCTGTGCAAGGAGCTCTCCTTGTGTGTTTCCAGAGTCGTCAACAATCCCAGTTAATACTTGTCGCTTCCCAAGGGCATGACACTAAGGGCGTGCCTGATGCTTTTCAAAGATGACTTGAGAAGTATCAGTACGTAGCGTTCGCTCAGTAAGGTGTGCCTAAGCCATTCTTAGTATTTAAACTCTTTTATTAGCACATGTTTGCAGTACATAATGATTTCACTCACTGTGGGGAGGTGGTTGATGCACGTAACACAGTTTAAGTCTTAACATGTCTTTCCCAAGCCCATGCCCTCTCCTCTCTGCCCTCTCCCTCCGTCTCTTGGTCCCCTTCCCCTTTGCAGAAGATCTGTTTCCTATCATCAATGTTTTTTATTTTGCTCTTTAATTTATTTAGACGTTGTTTTCTCCTGTATTAACCAATCTATTCCTCACAAGAAGTCTACGAGGTACGTGCCACCGTGACTGTATCAAGTTTAGAAACAAGGACACTGAGGCACAGAGATTTGGGCAAAGATAGAAAACCACCATGCCGGCGGGAAACCCGCGCAACTAACTCTTCTGTATCCACAGCTCCATTTAAGACTCAGTGCCTTAGTGGAAGTATCTGCTAAGAAAAGTTCTGCTCTCAACATAACCAGTTTGTAGGTTGTGGACCAATCACTTATTATTTAACCTCCTATTCCTAAATATTAGCTCACATGACATATTAAAAATTAGTTTTGAATTGAGCATTGCTTTCAAGTTTGGTCTTTATAAATCAAACATCTTCAACAACATTTCTAATTACATAAAATTAGCAAAATGATTAAAGATCATTACAAAATTTTAGTTGAATAAGTTACACACAAAAAATGCAGAACAACAACAATTTTGCTTGGTTTATATTCTCTTAAAGTCTCAGGAATGTTACGACCCTTCCCTGAGCACTTGTCAGGGTGAATGTGTGTCAGGTCGTTGCCGATGCCCATGTTGGTAACGTCATGGAGCTTCCATTTCTCTGGTCTTCTGATTTCGCTTCCCACCAAGATTAGTGTCTGTCTTTCCTAAAATCTGTACACTGTCTAGATTCCTTGACTTCTTGATACTCTTAATAGAGCTGTACGTTTCTTAGAAGCAAATTCTGAGCACCACAACTTGTTCTGACACTAACTACTGTATTAGGAAGGAAAATCTTCAGTTTGTGCCCTCTTTTACCCCTAAATCTTACATTTCTATAAGAAATTCAGGCTTTCTTGAAAATCATTATCTTTGGAAAGATGTTAATATTCAGAATTCAAAGCTAGACTAATTACATTCTTTCATATAAGTCTTCTATTTATAGCAGAATTCCTTAATAAATATCTTGGTTTTGAGAATATATGTGGATTTGAAATGAAAATATACTAATTCTACTTAGAAACTTAGACTTAGATTCCAGCTTTAATGTTTTATTTGGTACTTTATGTTCTAAACTTTTCACCACTATACCTAATAATTTTGCTCTCATCTATTGTTAGAAAGATGTCTATACAATAAATTGCTGATGTTATAAAAACAATTCTATTGTCAGATATTTTCAAGCTTTCATAGTAAGAAATGCTCAACTGAAGAGAAGCCCACCCAACATCAGAAATACATATAGAAAAGGGTTATTTTCTTTTCTAAGGCACAACTAAATTTTTTTATTTGTAAATATTCTATATTCTCTCAACACTCTTTAAATGCACTAATCTTAGTTATAATTGACACAAAAACTGTTTTTTTTTAAGCTTATGTATTCAGGAACTTACGTATGTCTTTTAATAGAAGCCAGAGCAAGAAAAGAATTTCTAATGTGTCAAACAATGAAAACTATTACTTATAAATTGAGATCATTAGTAAAATAATGAAGTTGCCTCATTAAGAAAAGTAAAATTCAGTGTAATAAAAGGGTATCACAACACATTAATCACAAAGCTGAGCCTGCATCATAAGCATTGTGGATTGAATTTGCATTAGCAAAGATAACCAATAACCAGATGCTCAATAGGTGTATTTTCAGTCAACTAATCTAAAAAAATCTGATATCTTTTAATAATAAAGTTTTAAGACACAGTGAATTTTTCTTTCTAAGAAAAAACTATCCATAAACTTTCTTAAGCAATGGAATTTCCTTGGATTTAAGTGGGAAAAGATGCCTGACAAACATGACAATAGATGAAACAAAATTGAGTTTTTCAATTCTTGTCTAGTGCTCTGATTACACAGAATGGAGTAACCAATCAGTTCAAGACTGGCTGTCACAATTGGGACCAGAGTTGCAACTTTCCCTACCCTTACTTTGGAAGACATCAAGTTTCTGTTTTACAAGAATATTCCCACTGACTTCTGTGCTTCTGAGAGTGGTTTTGCTGTGACTTAAAGAATGATGGGGCTAGTAATATGTAATCAGTAAGCACGTCACAGCCCTGACTCAAGCTTTGATCACTTTCATTGGTAGCAGAGGAGGGAAGTAGACCTCAGTCCGTGGAGAAAACCAGGGAGGGAAGCTCCGAGTGGCAGACGTACGCTCACCCAATAAAGAGGTGAGAATCCACCTGGTGTAGAGGTGTCAGACGAAGGGATACAAAGGACAAGACGCCTCAGTGAAAGCTGCGTTAATAAGCAGTTCAAGACACCATTAGTAGGAGAGTATGTGGTTGAATATCTCGGCAAGGTCACAGATTTAAGTAAGATTTTACATCGTAATCTTTCATTGCTTCATTTTTTCTTCACATGCTTTCCATAGCTTTTATTGATATATTGTAGGTGTGATCTTTTAACTATTTCTACACTGAAACCTTATACACACTCAAATGCACACACACACACATACACACACTTTTAAGCTATTCAGCCTTCAGAGCACAAGCTCTGACTACTTCTCTATTCTTTGTTACCAACTTCTAACTCGGGGCTTGGCTTATAAAAGCTGCTCATTGAATATTTATTGAATGATCTGAAAGGAAAGAATGAAAATCTGGTATTGTATTTAAGAAGAGTTGGCTAATGCCTTTGAGGGTTCAGTCAATGTTATATAATGTTTCTTAATTTATTTCGCTGGAAAAACTCGGCCACCATTACGGAAGCAATGGAGGAATAACCGAGCTGTAGCCAGACTGTGGCCCCAGCACTGCACCCTGAACCTGAAGGTGAAGACTTGCTGGTGCTGAGGTTGTCGTGGTTACATAGGTTAACGATATAAAATCGTGAAACTCATCAATGGATAGCGCGGAGGAGCCTCCATAGCTTCTACGGAAGGAAATGGCTAGGAAGCAAAGAAGTGATTTTTCGTCATTCTGAGTTTCACTGTGGGGGCAGCCAGCAGTCAGCCACCGGGGCTGAGGCCAGAAGCGCAGTGGTGAGCTTGTGCTGCCAGGGCTGCACCAAGCCTCCACTCACGCGCTTATCATTGTCAGCATTCGTATGTTGGGAGCGGGCGGTATGTGGAGAAGAAACTTGTGCTCAATGATTATTTACTTTGGGCTAAGGAGGAATACCACAGCCGGCTTCTTTCTGCATCATTATTTTTTCTCTTTTGACCACTGATGTGTTTGAGAGTAAAGACATTGGCTTCTTCAAGAGTGTTGTGGAAATTTAACTTTGACTCCTCTCTGCTCTGCAAGACCAGAAGGCTTCCCTCAGTGTTCTTTGCTTCCTGCTCCCACAGCCACCCACCCCTTTAGGGACTCCTTTACCTTGGGATCACATTTTACCTCTGCAGAAGGGACATACTCGGGTCTCTCTCCATCCGTGACGGGGTGCATTCTCCCATGTCATCTGCTACTACAGCAATCAGAACAGAATTCACTCTTCAGCCCAAACTGGAATTCCACAAAGTCAAGCAGCAGTGCTGGCACACAGCATAGACCTCGGGCAAATTTGAGCTTTGAGTATGGGGCTCTGTGACCTGAACTTGTCAATTTCATTATAAAAGATAATTTTTTTCAGCAAAACACATGTTTTATGTCCATTGAAACATTATTTCTCCTTGGAAAGCATAAACCAGCCTGCTTAAATCTGTACTAAGAGGCTTTGACAGGAAAATGCTTTTCAGCTTGGAAGCCTATTTATCCAACTCCTCACTGTCACTTACACTAAGGAATGTTAGCCTGTCACAGTGACATTGGATTGACTTTTACAAAGCAAACAACTACCACCACCAACAACAAATCGAAGATGCATTCACTTTGTTTCCATAGAAAAAAATTTGGTAACTTTAAATCTCTTTATATGGATAAAGCAAAAATTAAGAGTAAAGTTGGAATAAACAACCAATTTGATAGTGAACAAAGATACTGAGCATAAAGTTCTACTGCTTGAAAATATCATTTAAATCTCTCTGTGCTCCAACCTATGCACATCATATGATGCCTACTTCAAGACTAGCAAAATTCCCTTGTTTGCAAAAGGCCACAGAAGTTAGTGAATAAGTAACTTTGAGACATAAGCACAACTCCATCTTCTAGCTTAGTTTTTTTTTTTTTTTAATCTTTTTGAGACAGGGTTTCACTATGTAGTTCAGACTGACCTTGAAGTCACTTCGTAGAACAGGCTGGCCTGGAACTTGCAGCAATTCTCCTGACTGCTAGGATTACAGGTGTGTGCCACCATGCCTGGCTCCATCTTTGTCTAATGTACCAGTCCAAGCACACAGTCTTCTGGTGTGAATCATCAATAGGCTTCATTAACAGAGGGATTACTAAGGTTTAGTTCTCAAATGTTCCTCAGAAGGTTCTTGTGTTCAGAAGTTTCTGGAAGGTGACTGAGAGATGGAAGCTGTAGACCCATTAGTGGATTAATTTGCTGATTAGCTTAGAGGTATATATGATTTTAGGGAGATGTGGCCTAGTTGGAAGAGATGGATCCCTCTGCTGTGACATGGAAGGGCGTATCTCCCTGCTCAGATTCTTCTTTTGCTTTCTCTGCTTCCCAACTGCCACGGCATGAGTGGATTTCCTCTGTCAAGGTCCTTCCACTACCCTGTTTCTTCCTTGAAGCTAGTCAAGCGTGAACTAAAACCATGAGCCAAAATAAACCTCTTTTACCTTAGGCTGTGTGCATTTTGTATTGTGTCCAGCAACAGGAAAGTAGAGAAAGTTTTGGTACCACAAGTGGGGTCTTTGTTGTGAATGTACCTAACCATGGTGTTCAGAAGTCTTTGAAAACGGTTCATGGGAGGAGTTTGTGAAGATTTAAAGATGATAGAGAAGCCCGAAAGAAAGCTTAATGAGTTATACTGGTCAGAACTCAGAAGACTAGAACGCTGACAGTGATGTAGACAGTAAAAGCTAGGCATGGGAGGTTTCATTTGGGAACAAGTTTGTCATTTGCAGTTTGACTAGAGATCATGCATGTTATCCTCTGGCAAAAAATTTGTCTTCATTTTGTCCTTATCTTGAGACTTTGCAAGAGTCAGATATTAAGGACAGTGGACTAATAAATCTGGTGGAGAAAATTTTTAGGCAGTCAAACATTCAGTCTGTAGCATTGGTAATGTTGACTGCCTTTAGCCAGATCTGCAGTAAGAATTAGGAGCAAATACCAGAGCTGGATGTTGTAAAAAGTTTGCAGTTTTTCCAGAAAGGAGGCCTCTGAAAAGTTGCGGAAAAGGAAAGCATGACTCCTGTCAATCGTTGCCTAAAACGAAGTCAAGTGTTTTGTATCCGGACAATAGAAAGATAGCTAAGTGACATCTTGGAAATCAGAAAGACTTCACCCTTCCCAGCCTCATGTTACAAAGCTGTAAAACTTTTATTTGAAAGGAGAAGCTCTGGATCTCCTGTATAAGAAGAGTCCCCAAATCCCAGGTTGTCCCGGCTTTATTGCACCATGCTCAGCCATTCAGGTGATCAAAGGCTGCTGCAGCCATAGTACAAGGAAGCTAAGCATGTGCTCCAGCTGGTGGCAGACCTTGGTGTCATTCATGCAGTGCTGGTTTTGTAGGCACCCAAATGCAAGAGTTCTGAGTTCAGGGAAGATTCCACCCAGATTTCAGAGGAAGGCTTAGGAGGCCAGACAGCGCGCCCCTGCAGGGAAGTGCACGGAGTTGTGCGAGTAAAGCCAAAAGTGCAGTGGAAGCCCCCAAATGTTGGAGAAGCCAGGAACCTGGAACACGTGCTGAGGAAGGCCACAAACAGTGCACAGAGCCTCCCCAAGAGTAAGGCCGTCAGGGCTTCGACCAGCAATGCCACAGAGGCCAGGCACGTAAACCCTTTGGAGCTCACACCTCAGACCAACTTGCCTGTGGGTGCTGGACACCAAGATATGGGATTCGATGGTTGCCTTGCTGGGTTTGGTCTTATTTTGGCGCTATTCTTTTCTAGCCCCATTTCTGCCCTTTGGAATAGGAATGTTTGCCAAATGTTATTGTATGTCAGCCATGCTTAATATTCTCTTTGACTGTCACAGGGACTGCCAGTTAAGAATTTACCTTGAATCTTAGTGGAGACTTTGGACTTGAACTTTTCAGCAGTGCTAGAATTGTTAAGACTTTGCCAACTCTTAGAAAAGGAATAAATGCATTTTGTATATTGAGATGGACATGAATCTTTTAAGGGTCGGAGGCAGAATGTTATGGCTTAGATCTTGAATGTTCCCCAAAAACGTTCATGTTTTCAGAGATGGGGCTTTTGCAAGGCGTTTAGATTACAGGGATGATATGCTGATCAGCAGATTAGGCCATTGATCCATGTATCAGTTCACAGCTGCTTATGCTGTGAGGAGGCATTGCTTGGTCAGAAGAGGCATGTCACAGGGGAGTATAACTTGGTAGGGTTTAGCTCCCCCTCTGGATCCTCCCTTCCCTCTCTCTGCTCCTGGAGGCCAAGGGTGGAGCAACTTCGTGTCCACTATGCCTCACTTCCATCCTGTTTCTGCCTTGTAGCCAGCTGACCATGGGTTGAAACTGAGCGCAAAGTAAATCTCTCCTCCTTTATGCTGTGGGTGTTGAGTATTCTATGCCATGGAGGAAAGCAACCTGAATGTGGACCTTCCGAGTGGTCCACACTGAGCCCATATTCATTCTCAGATCATAGAATTCTTGAAATTTCATTCAGATATTTATTTTCTCATTTATTTTGTTATTCAGTATTCTCTTGGTGTCTCTAAGTCTAAAATTTTTCAGCCAATTATTGGTGTAAATTTTTAATAATAGCAGAAAGTAATAAAACTATATGAATTATAAATTGATATTTTTTCAAATAAATCTTATCTTCTGTTGTTTGTACAAAATAGACTTTTTTTCTGGCTAAGCAAGGAAAGGGCTAAAATTACTGTTGAAACAGAAGCTGTACTTCTCTTAAACAATATCCGTGCCACTGGCATTTCTATTTCATTTACAGTCTAAACAGCAGCCAACTGATGTTTCAGGATTTCTGTCACTGTAATGTCCTTTGAAAAGATAAACAGTGAGCAATTCTAGCCATTCTCCTAATATGTTCCAGTGCTAGAAGTGGTTGTCTACTACATAAAACTACTCACTAGCCCTAATTTAATTATGCTCCTGTAAATGAAGGTTGTATACTCTTTAGCATCATAAACGTTTTCTACTGATATAATTCTATTTGCTTGCATAGCTTTTATTGATACCAGACACTTTCCATCATAAAAAATGTAAGCTATAATGAATTTCCCAGTGGTAATGGAATGGTAATCACGTGATGATTTTAAAATAGTTTAAAACATTTTTGAAGGGTAAATAAAGAATAAAAATAAGATGAGCCATATGATTTTTATCTGGCAACACACCACCTCTAAATAACTTAGTAGGGCTCAGCATGGGAATATAAAACTTGCAAAACAATGCAATGTGTGGGCTTTGCTACGTATTCACAGACAGTAGGGCAGCACAGGTCATGTGTGACTAAGCGAGCTGAAACAGAAGCGACCCCAGCAGGTCGGTTTCTCCCATGGTCTAGGATGAGCTTTATCAAAATGCACAGCCGTGCGCACAGTTGGGCTCCTGATATAGGTCCCACTGATAAATGTTTGCTGAAAGACTATCAGGAGCATAAATGAATAAATAAATATATAAAACATGTTATAATGTACCTAGTATTCTCTAAATGCTCATATTGCTAGAGAAAAGTAGGACAATTCCTTTTCAAATGTGGGTCCTCTCACGTAAGTCATTTTGCATGAGCGTGCTGTGGAAGGGAACACTGTGGCCTGGGGGGCTTAAACCACACCAACGTTTACTCCTCGTACTTCACCTTGGAAGTCCAGAGTCAGGTTTCCAGCAGGGCCACGGGCCTGCGCGGCGCTCTCTTTCTGCTTTGCAGGGAGCTGTTCCTGTCTTGTGCTGGGTGGCAGGAGGAAGGGGCCACCTCTGCCATGTCCCTTCCTACACAGGCACTGGTGCCTCTGAATTCCCACACACGGGGCACCAGCCCTCAACACGGGAAAAGCAGGGATGTGCATTCCGATCCAAGCGGAATCCCCTACGTTGTGCCCATTTGGCAAATGGAACAATTCTAGCTCTGGTATTTCTCACTTTACAAATTGTAAATCATGATAAATCACGATAAAACACGAAGAGACTAGGAAAAGGGTAGGGCTAGAAAAATTGACAGCATCAAAGTCTAGAGATTTGAATTGCTACGTTTCTCAAAGACTGAAGAAAGATGACCAAAAGTAAATCTGGCTTAGTGCCTCCTGAAATTAAGAGACAAAATGAGATGTGAGGCAGGAGTTAGCTGAAGTCTCCTGGGAGGAAGCAGTGTGCATCTGACCTTAGAATCAGGGTGCTATTGAGCCTCTCAGTGGACATCGCTGTGGGACCGACTGTGGGTCCTCCCTGGGAGAAGACGAAGTACTTGCAGTTCATTAAAGTCAGCCGAGGGGAAGTTTTGTATTTTAATTTGAATCAGATGTGGTAAAAGAGAAGGGAAAATATTGAAATTGAACATGAGTATTTTAATTGAGAATGAATAAAATGTCTTGGATCTTTACCTTTTATTTTGTGCACTGGTGATTCTGGTTTGACTGAAGAACTAATACATTTTTCACAGGCACAGGGATGCACAGCTACTTGTCAGATGACCGTGTATTTACAGCATGGAAAGATACGAGACTCCACAGTTGTGCTCTTAATCGTCTCGAGTGATTTTTTTCTACTTTGAATTTTTCAGAAAACCCCTACAATTGGTGAAGAAGTCATTTAATTATTTGTGCTCTTAGCCTCTAGCAATTTATATTTCAAGAATAAAAAATGAAGAACATCTAATTCTTCAATACAGCAATGTATAGGCAATATGTGCTTGATGGGGTGTTAGGTTAACATCGAGCTTAAAGGAAGAAGACTGAACTGCAAGAATGATCTTCCACAAACTCTTTCAACTAAAATTTCCACTGGAATACACAAATACTATAACGAATGGGAAGTATAACACTCTGATGTACCATGGAGATATTTTATAGGAAAACCACTTCACACCATAACAAAAACAAAAAACGAAGATTAATATGATAAATGTGACAAATACATAAGAGTCTCAGGAATTCCCTGGGCCTTCTCATAAGTTCCAGTGAATCAGCTCAAAAGCCATTTTCTCCTATCTTACCCTCTATGTGAGTCCTAGAGCCATCACTCAAAGAATCATACAAAGTATGTGACCTAATGTCTTCACGTTGCATGTCTAGAAACTAAAGAAGTAGTAGAGCTTACAACGTATTTAAGCTAGATTTTAATTTCTCCTTGAAAATTAAAAAAAAATTAATGTGAGCCATGTGTGCAAAAACACACTTAGATTTCCACAGTCTCAACTGAAGTTTAGGTTTCATGTGTCATTGAGGCTTGTGCCTCTAAATTGTTTGCACAGTAGATTCTTGGTTGTTGCTTTAACTTTCTTGCCTATTATGAACCGATACTTCTGTAAAACACAATGAAGAGTAGTGACTAGATCAATGATCAGTACCTGGAGTGATGCTGCATCACTACAGACATTTCTCATAATCTGTCTGACTTGTCTTGTTGTCACACGGGAACAAAGGTTGCAGCCCACACACTAGGATTCTGAAACACTGACTTAAGAAAATGGAATATGGAGGGGTGTTATGGGAAATTTTATCTGCTCCTGAAGCCAGTGACACATTCAGGACTTTGTCAAGACCCTAACTACACAGGCACAATAGAGGTTCCAGCTCACTTTCATCCAGGTTTGTCAGACAGTGTATTTTTTTTTCCTAAGCCTTAGTTTACTATTTATTGTTCAAAGGCCGTAGAGTTTTTTTTTTCAGATTTACAGGGATTTTTTGAGGTTTAAGTGAGGCAATCCATGCACAGAGTTTATTGCTGTACGTAGAAATGCTGCTGTTGTCTTTATTGCTGAGTATGTTGCTTGTTTCTGTTTCTTTCTGTGTCAACCTCAGTTTCCCTCTTGCATTCTAAGGACATGTGACAGCAGGCGTCACCTTTGTAGTGCATTTACTTGAAGAGTGCAATTTTAATAAATGCTTGGTCATTGTTTACTTCCAGAGATCATTCTGAATTTCCCATGAGACCCAAATCTCTGCCTACCCTCACGCACGAGGGCTCAGCTCTTTGAAAACCTTGGCTGAGGTGAGCTATAGAACATCTCTTCCACGAGACAGCATGTAAGTTAGTTTTAACTGAGTGCACCCTGCCGCACAAGCAGAAGTTGTCCTTTGGAGCTATGAGAATTCCTGCTGCGCTGGACAAGGGCACAAGGCAGGAGATGCAAACCGTGCTCTTCAGACAGACTGTGCGGCTCCGCGGTGATGCCCTTCCTTGACGCCGTCCCAGAGTGCTTTGAATCAGAGCTGATGGGAACTCTGAAGAGCTGATGAGGTTTATGGTTGCCACTTAAAAGGGTCCCCAGGAATTGTGCCACATGCGAGGCTATAGTAGATTATGTTAGGTCCATGTGGTGACCACTGCTCCAAAGTTACGGGGGAGCCTTCAGTGAGCCTCACAGTCATTGTTGTGCTGTTACTGCTCAGCAGACTGCGTGCTGCAGTCCCACAAGTGTCCACCACCGCCGATGGATCAGGCGGGAGGACCTGCCAGAGAGCTGCTGGTGCCCAAGGCCGCAGCAAGCAGCACTGCTGAAGACCCCACCTCTCACTTTCTGTGACAGCCCCTGCTCCCTCACCCATGGACCTGGGAGGCCGGCGAGCTTCTCAGCTTGGGGTTCCGTGATCCTCATTCCCACATCACCAGCGCTCAGCTGCAGGCTGCAACATCATCAAAGACAAGCACATTTAAAACGAGAGGGAAGGAAGACAAGATGGCAAGAAGGAAGGAAGCAGACGGAGAAAGCCAATGAAGGAGCAGAGAAAGGAGAGCCTTAAGAAGAAAAACGAAGGTAGATTAGGCGATGGAGCCAACACTGAAATTAGCAAACAGACTGTCAGGTTGTGATGTTGACATCTTAAATAAGTATCAAGATGAAATAATATTACTCATTAGTAAATCTTATAGTATGGGAAGTTCAGAAGTTCTAGGATACATAATAATTGTAGTTGCAACTTTTCTTATATTCTTGGTAGATGACTTGACTTGGGAAGTCATAAAGAAAGTTCTTGAAAATTCAGAGGAAAAAAACAGTATCAGATACCTGGAGTGAGTTATCTTTTATTCATGCAGAAGAGAAATATTGTGGCAGTAATTTGTCATGTCTATTTTATGGGAAAAAAAACATGGCTCCACTCTAAATTTCAGTGTGGACACGAAGTATGGGATGATCAAAGAGAAATCATGCTTATAAGAGAGACCAACAAAAATAAAAGGACGCAGTAAAACAGTGATAAACGTAGACTTGGTTTCAAAGTTCAGCCAAGTTCCATGTCATTCTGAGAGCCCCGAGCAACTGGAGTCTTCGATAATATTTCCAAGATACTTCAGAGCAAGGCAAAGTACCAACTTCACTAAAACAAACAAATCTCAAATTCATGATACTGATAGTGTTGTGATAACACACAAAAGTCACTTTAAAGTAGATAGGAGGAAAAGCAATCTTTTAGGTCTCCACAAGTCCAGGCAGTCACCGGAAAGTTGTAAACTCCTGTGGGTTGGGACGTTCACTAAGTCCTGATTGATTTGATGCCTGATTGTGACCCGGAGCCATCTGTCAGAAGAGAGCCAGGCGGAGATAATGAGTAATGCACTTAAGAGGGGATGAAGCTTGTAAAATGTTGATTTCACAGGGCAGTAAAGTTGGTTGGTGTCAAATGTGTTAGCTGCAAAGACATGAAATTCTGATTTTTACACTTTCAATTAGGAGAGCGGCTTGAGAGAGACTTTCTGATATACACATTTCCAAATTACATAGAGTTTTGCTCAGTAACTAAAGTATCCATACATACTCAAGGGATATTATTGAACAGATTTTGCTTTTTTGGATTAGACAGAAGTAGAGATCATAAAAAGCGCTCACCATGCTCCTTAATGCTCTTAATACAAATGAGATCATTAATGTAATTAACTGCACACATTTCTTATCCAATCTCTAGTTTTTACTAAATTTCATTCATTCACACAACATTTTTATAAGCAAAAGGTTTGTCTGAATTTTTAATCTTCCGTTCTACTGTTTCTTCTTTAGTGTCCCTCCTTTTCCCCAGCACAGGCCCTTTCCCGATCCTGTGCTGCTAGAAACCATCTGTTTCCAACAGGTCCCTCTTTCTTCTCTGGCTTGGCCACCACACCTTATGGCATCTCAGCGAGGCTGACATCGCTGTCCATTTACCTCATGCGACCTGTTGTGGCAAAGTACCTTCACATTTTCCACCAGTTTTATTTCTTGGTCTCATAGGTGCTCATATTTTTTGTTCTTGACAATTTTAGCAAAGATGAGTCATGCCCACACACTTACACACAATGATGCCCACGTAGTGGATGTTTAATAAACTTTGTGAGGTGTATATGAAATTCATTTTCTCACCTCTCAGATAATGTCTCTCTTCCTGCATC
>RJWT010034226.1:0-13721 GCA_004365215.1 Cuniculus paca
GAGTCCCTCAGCCACCCTTGATCCCTGAGCACCAGCCACAACTCCCCCATCTGTGCCCAGGAAACCAACAGCGACACACCTCCCACTGCCCAGGTCTGGCTGGGGACGGCAGAGGTCAGGAGAATAAGTCCTGTGGTCAGAGCCCCATGCCTGCCCCCGGA
The DNA here is from genome assembly GCA_004365215.1 of Cuniculus paca. Classification (NCBI taxonomy): domain Eukaryota; kingdom Metazoa; phylum Chordata; class Mammalia; order Rodentia; family Cuniculidae; genus Cuniculus; species Cuniculus paca. Next base: position 162 of record RJWT010034226.1, read on the forward strand.
GTTCCCCTAGCCCCTGGTGCCCCTGCCAGCCCCTGGCCTGGCCTGCTACTCCCACTGCCACCCACACCAGTGCCTCCTGGCTCTTAGGATGGCGAGAGAAGAATGCCTGGAAGCGGGTTTCCCCCGGCTACACACCTGGGAGACCATGACTTCCAGACAGACACCCCAAGACTAGAGCAGATCTGACCTCCCGACCCACCAGGGACCTGGCCTGGATGGGCTGCACCACATGCCCTGGGCTGAGCTTTTCCACAGCTGCTGCCCCAAAAGAGGAGTCCCAGGGAGCCTCTAGGAGGAGAGGAGGCCCCACATTTGGCTCCAGGTGCAGATAAACCAGGGTCTCCTCCTACACTGGGGGGCTGAGTGGGGCAAGGGTCCTGAGCCTGCCTCCCCTGCCCTCCACTCCCCAAAGGACCATCCTATCAGAGAGGGGCTAGCAGAAGTTAGCCCCCCGTCTCCGTAGGAGACAGGAAACTCCTGGGGCTCTGCCCACTGCCTCCCCTGTGGTTCTGGTCTGCTCTGCAGACCAGGGAGGGTCCTGCTCTGAGCCCCTACCACCCCCAGCTGACTGGGGGACCCTGGCCCCAGTCAGACTTCTCCAAATGCACATGACAGACACTGACGCTCACCGGGAAACTTCACGGGAAAGCACTGAAATGCTTGCAGGCACCTGTGGTGTCACGAGATGCAGTGGCACCAACCTGTGGAGGACGAGGGTGTCGGGCATCTCATAGGGCAGCACACACTGAGAAGAAGCCAGGCTTCCTGGGTACCAGGCCCCACGCCGTTCCTCATGCTGCAGCCCCCACACCAATCTCTCGGTGATGCGAAGGCCAGAGACACAGCTTTCCCCGTGCAGATCTGAGCCCACGAAGCCTGGACACTGCAGAGGTGCCAGGGTGCAGGGACCCGTCCTGGTCTGGGGACCCGCCTGGCACCCCCACCACTGTCCACGGATGATGACCACACCTGCACCAGATGCCTCAGAAAGCACAGGTGGGAGACGGAAAGGGGGCCGTGTGGGGCCCCTCTGCACACATGGATGCGCACCCACATCACGCTCACATGCAGGTGTGTAGGTTACACACATGGTGTGCAGACAGAATGCTGGCCTGGCGGTGCACACGCACGGCAGCCCGAACACTCCCGGCCTTTGACCACTTCCGTCGGCCTGCAAAGGAGGCCCCCTCACCCTCGGCCCTGGGGTGGGGTGGGGCGCTGCAAGCCGACCTGAGCTGCCCAGAAGGGGGGTTTGTATTTCTCCTCCCCTTTCTTTTCCACCTGCAGTGGTGGAACCTTGGGCATCTGTGGGATTCACCAGGTACCCACACTCTGCCTGGGCCAAAGCCTCCCCAGCAGCTGGGGTGGGACAAAGGTCCTGACCTGCCCCTGCAAGGACAGACACATGGACATCCCCCCAACCCTGGCTTTCAGAGTGGAGCGAGGGCCAGGGCTCATGGGCCCTCAGAGACACTGCTGTGTGGGTGAGTCCTTTAGGACGAATGCAGGCTGGGGGGCCACGTCCCCAGGGGCTCCCAAGGCCAGGCAGGGTGGCAGTAAGGGTGCCCGCTGGGGTGCAGAGCAGGGCTGGCTCAGGTGGCCGAGCTTCTAGTGCTCTGCAGATAGAGGTTGTTTATTTAAGAACGTGAACAAATTAAATAAATAAAAGTGACAGGCAAAATTGCCTCAGCACTAGAAGTTTTGGGGTCCCAAGGGCCAGGGCCTCCAACCTCTAAAACCATCCAGCCCCAGATCCCACCGGGGAGCCCTGAAGGGGGCACCGGTCCCCTCCTGAGAACCCCCATGGTATGCATGAGGCCACCTGAGGTGCAGAGAGGCCAGCTGAACCCCACTTCGCTGGCCCCACCCTGAGGGCTCAAACCACCCACTGCCCGTGGCCCCGAGCGGGCACTTCTGGTACGGGGCCCCCTGGACCCTGCCGGGGACCTCGCCACGGACATGCACTTGAGCCTTGGAACTGAAGCATGGCAGGGCCCTTGCAGCAAGTGTGAGGAGCTGCTGGGAGCAGCTGAGGGGCAGGCAGGAAGGGGCTCGGAACTGCAAACCCAGGGCTCACGTCCTGTGTGCTTTCTGCACCCGGGCTGAGGTCTGACCTCGCCCTCCCAGCCCAGTGGGGCCTCCACCCACAGGGAGCCTTTGCAGCCTGTGCCGCTCCCCTGAACGTGCATCCTTTGGTCCCCAAGCCCCCTGGACTCGCCCTGGGGAGGCACAGCCTTCGCGGTGGGGACCTCTGGGCCCTTGCTCCTGGTACAGCCACAGCTTGACCCAGACGGGCCTTTCAGGGTGGGCAGCAGGGAAAGGGGCTGAGGGGAGGGTACCCCTGTCCCAGAATGGCACAGGGAGCAACGTCGTCGAAGTCCTGCCACACCCCACCAAAGCACAGAGGCGCTGCCTCCACCCTCACCCCACCCCGGCACAGCCCTGGCCGACACGGATCCCCTCCAGCTATCCCCACCGTGGCGCCCACAAAACCCCAAGGGGACAGAATGCCAGGTCTCACAGACGGGGGCACGCATGGCACGGTCGCTCACTGACCTCAGGGACTCCTCAGACACCACGTGCTGCCCACTCCCTCCCCAGTGGCCCACGCTGCCCATCACGCAGCCCAGACCTGGCACCACACCAGTCGGAAGGATGCTGGCACTCGCACTGCAGCTGTTTGCCCCTCGGCAGCTGGGCAGCTCAGCATCCACCTGAGGGGCTCTCAGGCCAGAGTAGATCCTGGTACGTCCCTGGAGTCATCCAGCTGCCCACAGCTTAGGTGAGGTCAAAGCTCAAAAAGGATGGGGCCAGGGACAGGGGGTGCCACTTGGGGTGCAGTGCCGTCTACAGGCTCTGGGCCCTGGGCACCATCCCAGCGCCACCAACAAAGAAAACCTAGAACTCAAAGGCATCCACTCGGAATTCTGCCGAGCCACCACGAGCACGCCTCAGCCCCACACACCCTGCCCGCTCGTCCGCCCTCCTCCCCCACCCACCCCGGGGCTGCTGTAGCACCCACGACCTGGCTGCCCCTGCTGACCTTGACCGTGCTGACCACCTGCCCAGCCTCTCTAAGATGAGACTTAAACCGTCTACATTCGCACCTGCCCAGGGTACCAGGGCCTCAGCAGAGGGAGGCCAGGCCAGACTCAGAACCAGGCCCTGCTCAACATTCAGCTTGCCTCCAGTCTCCAACTGGCCACCCCGTCTACCGGAGGGGCCTAGAGTATGAGCTTGCTGCCCAGCAAGACGCCAGTCCGTGGTGGGCTGTCCGGCGAGCGGCACGCGCACACCAGCGGGATCCCTGTCACAGACGTCCCGCGACCCTGCCAGTCACCCCACCCAACTCAGTCACCCGAGATGGGGACCCTGCTTTCTAGGGTTGAAAGAAGCTGAGCAGGAAAGGTTGCTCCATGTCCCCCCACGCCTCCTGGACTGTCCCCGCTCCAGGACTCAGGTGGGGTCCTGGAGCCATTGTGGCCTCCATCGTGGCCACTCACGCTCACAGCTCATGCCTTGCAAGGTGCAGGAGTGGAGATGCTGGCTGGGGACACCTGGTGGTCCCAGCCCCACCCCCCTCCAACAGTCACCCTATTTACAAAGTAAACACCAGGAAGGACAAGGCAGTCGCACTGGAAGTCACGGCCAGAGGAAGGAGAGGGAGCCCCGTTGTCGTGGGTGGACACCATAACGGCCACCAGCCACAGCCCCGTGGCCCCTTCTGCTCACAGACTTGCCGGGCTCCAGGGCCCCAGTGCCCCCACTGCACCCGCCCGCCGGAGCCTCGCCCATGTGCCCCGATGTCGGCGGGCGGGCGGGGGGACTTTCCAAACCCAGATGGAACCGAAGCAACTTTCGGTTTGAAAACAACGTGACCCTCGTGGGCTGCGATGCGAGTCCCTTGGGAGCATTCCAAACTCAGCTCCATGTTATTTGCCTGGCTTTCATCTTTCCTCCCCAGATCACGGTATTCATAACTGGGTCATCTTGTAACTATTTGAAACACAGCTCCGGGGCAGAGGAGGCGGGCTTTATAAATAACCTTTATTATGATTACGCGTGCTGACTCTGTGCCCAGCGCTGAAGGGAACCTGAACACACACGCCTGTGACTCACCCCCTCCCGGGACGGCCCGGGCTGCTGAGGGCCGGGGTGCTGCTCCGGGTCCCTCTGAGACTCGGCCCGGGTACCCCTGCTGGACCCTGGCAGGGGAGGGACACAGACTGGCCGGCGGCCTGCAACTGCCTGAGGCCAGGGAAATAGAAGTGATGGTGGCCCAGGCAGGAGCAGCCCATTATCTGCAGTCCTCACGGGCAGGTGCAGCTCCCGGGGCGGGAGCAGGCTGCCGTCCGTCCCCACACCCCTGGTCGGCACAGCACAGCCTCGGCCTGGCCGCTGCGTGAGGACCCCTGGCTGTTCCTGGGCCGTTTGTAGATGCTGCCACCACTGCTCATGCAGGACTGCGTTCCAGACCCAGACCTTGGGGTGACCGGGACACAGGTGGCCTTGGAGTAGAGTGGGCCTGGCCTGTGGAGGGACAGACTGTCCCAGGCAACCGGAGGCCAGCTGCTTGCAAATCAAACCAGCCCCTGCTCTGCCTCGGCCTCTGGGCGAGGCCTGAGCACTCCCACTGCCAGCCAACTGCCCCCAACCGGTTCCCAGCCACCAGGCCTGGTTGTCCCTTTGTTCTATGTCTTGGTTTGACAAGTAAATCTCTTGGTAGAAACCCAGGTTTGATGGTGTCATGGTCACAAGCAAGTCAAAGCCTTTCTAAGAGAAAGGAACAAGACTGGCGTGGCGGTGCACACCTGTAACCCCAGCACTCTGGGAGGCTGAGGCAGGAGGATCACAAGGCCAGCCTGCAAAACAGTAACTCAGCAAGACCCTGTCTCAAAATGAGAAATAACAAGAGCTGAGGATGCAGCTCAGTGCAAAGGTCTGGGGTCAGCCCCGAGTACCACAGAGAGGGAGAAAAGATAGGAGGACGGAACAAAACCCCTGTAGGCGTCAGGGGCCACTGCGTGCCCCTCACCAGCTCTGTTCTCCACCTGGGGGAGGCCGTCGAGCTGTGTTCAGGGTTGCACCTGTGTTTCCCTTGTCCTGCCCGGGCGGGGCCAGGTCTGCCCCTTGGGGGCCCTTGGCCTGCCGCACACAGGCCGGGCGTCTCCGTCCCGGGACCCACGGGTGGGGCGCACGGCTCATTCCTGAAGCAGGTGTACAGCCCTCCCCGAAGGCCAACAGGTACGCACTTGCGAGGCCGAGCCTGCTGTTAACTCTTTGAAGCTCTGCAGTAGCTCGGAGCCTCCGCGTTCCCACTGAGGAGGCTGCTGCCTTCCGTCTCCTCGGCTCTTCTCGCCTCTGCTGCCCCCCAGGGGTCTCGGCATCAGAAAGCGGCACTGACCTGACACCCATCCGGCTGCACAGCAAGGTCCCCGCCTGCGTCTCCCGCCCCGCCTTACCTGTGCAGGGCTCCCAGTGCTGGGCACCGCGGCCAGGGGTCACCAGGGGCAGGAGCGCCACACACAGGGTCAGCAGGGCAGACATGAGGGGTCCGGGTCCCAAGCTCCATGCAGGTTGCCGGCCGGCGGGAGGCTGCTGCTCCTCACACCCCTGACTCCACCTTCCGGGGCAGCCTTAGGCCCCAGGGGGCCACTGCCATGGCCACGTGCCAGCAGTCTGCGAGGAGGAGGAGGACAAGTGGCCCTGGCCGTGTAGAAAGTGAGGAGCCCGCAGGTCCAGCCCCAGCTGCCGGCTTATCTCTTCCGTTGCAGGTTTATCTCTGTGCGTCCAGAAGGGCTAAGGACCAGGTGTGCGGGTGACAGCCAATAAGTGTCAGCGGGGCTGCAATTAGTCATTGGCAAAACACATTTCCCAGAGGAGACAGATCAGAGCGAAGAACAAACCAGAAAAACTTAGAAAACCAGTTTTCCTGGGGTGCAGGCTCCCCTGCTCTCTGCTGTTTGGGACTTGGTGCAGGCGACCTTGGTGGGCCAGGGACCCCCAGGGACCCCACTGAAGGGCAGGTCTTCCTGTCCCGCTGGGGTCCAGGGCGGCAGCAGGTCCTTGCACTGTGCTGCTGGGGGCTCCCCAGTTGGTGGCAGGTCTTCACGCCCTGCAGGGGTCCTGGAAGCAGAAACAGGTCCCCTAGCCCTGCTGGGTCCCACACAGTGCCCAGGAGGGGCCCGGCTGTGCAGAGGGCTCTTTATCTGGCGCCCAGCCCTCCCGAGGGTGTGTGGGTTTGTCAGCTGTAGATTTCAGGAATTTCCCCGTGGAGGGCATTGGGTCCTTAAAGGGAACAGCTCAGAGAACGGGAAGAGTCCTGGGGAGGTGCGCAGCGATGGTCACCTCATCGAAGCCAGGCTGGCCTCCAGACTGCGTCACGTGGAACGCTGCCCCGGGTGGAACAGCGCTAGCACGGAGTGTTCTTTAAGAGCTGCCTCCCTGCCTGCTCCAGACACCCTCGTGCCCGAGCCCCCTGCGACCCTCACGGGACCCTAAAATGCACATCTCTCCTGGTTTCAGAAGGGCACCCGACCTGGGGGCCTCGGCAGGGCCCAGGCTTAGCACAGAGCAGGGCTTGTGGGAGAGAGAGGGACAGGTGGGTAGGGACAGAGAGGGGCAAGGGAGGGGCTCCCTGCTTGGTGACTCCGCCCGTCCCTCCTTGTCACCTTCTCTCTCCCCCATAGATGCTAAGCTGTGGCTTCTGTCCTGAGTGAGGATGAGGCTTTGGAAACCAGCGTCAGAGGAGGAGCGTTTACCACCCTCCCCTCCCCCAGCCCAGGTGAGCCCTGGGCGCCCCTCGCCCCAGCACTCGGGGCACCTTCCCGCCAGGCTCCTACCCCACAGGGCCGAGCAGCTGCACATGCCCACTTCATTGTGACCCCAGTGTGCCCAAAGCAAGGACAGATGCCTCCCAAGCCTGGCTGCTGGGCCTTCGGGAATTCCCTGGGGCTCTTCTCCTTTCCCAGATGCAGCCCCTTGTCCTGGGCCGGGCCCTGCCAGGCTGGCTGTGGTCAGGGGGATGTGGAGGGGACGCAGAGGGGACTGTTCCCACAGGACAGGCCCGGGACAGGGCACACTGCGCTCACCATGGAGCAGAGCCCAGAGGCATCAGCAGCAAAGCAACCCGCTGGGAGTTGCTGCACTCGGCACACCAGACACTGGAGATTTTGGGGAGTACCCAGGGCCCCCCAGGAGCCGTATGTGTGTACAGGATGAAGTGACCCCCTGGAGCTGTTCGGCAACAAGACGGTGCCAACCCTCACACAGCCCAGACTCCGCCTGGAGCAGGCTGAGGGCCCCTCACTGGTACCAGGGATCCCAGTCTGTGCAGGAGCAGCCAGCTCCTCCTCCCAGAGAGGAATCTCCCAAGAGCTCCCCCAAAAGCACCCTGCTCACCCAGTGCAGGCTGTCACTCCCCTCAGCAGCTGCCGGGAAACAGACACAGGCTGGGCCCGGGACATGGGTCTCTGAGTCACATCTGACTGAAACGTGGCCCACAGCTAGATCACCTGGCCTCACTGAGTTGCAGGATGACTCTCAGAGCAAAACAGCACCGCCGAAGCCGTCGTCTCAGGCTTCTCCAGCCCAGGTCCAGCCCCTTCTGCAAGAGACAGCAAAGGAGGACTTAGAAATGATGACTCTAGACGGCAAAGTCGACGCCAATGTCCAATCAGCTATTCGGCTGCGCAGGTTACGAAACTTCATGGCTTTTAGGAGTTCCTCTGGGGTATCCCATGATTTGCTAGTGTTCTCCCCGTACCCTGGTCCTGCAGGACCCCCACGGACACCAAAGCCACAGGTCCTACGGGACCCTCCAGACATTTTCCCTATGCGCACACACCCACAAGTTTAATTTACAAATTAGGCACAGTACAAGATTAACACCATACGTGATAATAAAATAGAGTAATTACAGCGATATACTGTAGGAAAGTCCTGGGGACACACTCTCCCCTGTGGAAGAGTCAAGACAAACAGTATTTTCCGCCTGTGACCAGTCACACTGAAAAACAGCAAGCAAAACTGCAGGGAAGGGGACCGCGGTGGCCGCTGTCTGAAGGCCGTGTGAGGAGCTCTCTGGAGAAGAGAGAGGAGGAGAGCGCGTCTGACGACGAGCCCGAGACACTCGAAGCAGCAGGCAGGCTGGAGGACACTGGCCACCTGTCCCCAGAACTGGGTCACAGATTCACATCCAGGCCCGCCTGCCTCTGGGGAGCTCTGTTAGGGTTCCAGGGGGCAACAGCCTCCCAAGGAGACCCCACTCACAGTTCATTCGGTAAGAGAAGGAACAGGGTCCTTGATTTCAGGAGAGGAAAAGCATGCCAGCTCCTTTATTCTAGACTAACACGGAGGAAACAGTTCCCGGTGGTCACCTTAAATCATACCCAGTAACCCTTCTATTAAAAATTCAAACAGCTTCCTACTCACTTTAGTAAAACTCACTGGTACACGTGAGCTTGTGTCTGCCTTGTGCTTAACCACGCGGGGCGGGCCTGTCTCACACTGCCCTCCCCTTCCTTTCTTCCCTTTTTAAATGAGTGTATGTTTACGATACCTCATAGTGAGCTTCCCACTGCGAACGGTATGCACACGTGACTACCGTGATCATCTCTGAGCCCTTTACTCTCTCCCTGCCTTCCCTCCCTTCCCCTCTCCTTGAAGTCCCTTTCCAATCTCCAAAAAAGCTGCTTTTTTGTTTCCTATCATCTCTCCTTTATTTAACTCTTTATTTATTTATACTTTATGTTTCTCATATAAGAGGAACCATGTGATATTTAACTTTCTGAGTCTGATTTATTTCACATAGCAGTATGGTCTTGAGTTCCATCACCACATAGACTTTGGCAAATCTATCACCCTTTCATGATGAAAAACCTGATGAAATAGGTGCAGAAGGATCTTATCTCAAACTGACAAAAAGCCATATGTGACAAACCCGCAGCCAACATCGCCCCAACTGGGGAGAGACCCAAAGCTTTCCCAGTAAAATCAGGAACAAGATGAGAGCATCCACTCTCACTGCTTCCACTCATTAGAGTGCTCGAAACTTTAGCAATCCAATAAAGGGAAGAAATAGAGGGAATACAAGCAGGAAATGCAGAAGCCAGACTGTCCCTAATCCCAGATGATCTGATCCTTCACATGGAAGACCCAAAAAACTCCACCAGAAGGACCTGGAGCTCGTAAACAAATTCAGCAAAAAAACACACAAACATTCATAGCCTTCCCAATATCAACAATTAACCCACTGAGAAAAAAATTAGGAAAACAATTCTATGACAACACTAGGAGAAATGAAAAAGCTAGGAATAAACCTAACCAATGAAGTGAAAGACTTCCATAACGAAAACTAAAAACCAAACAAAAGAAATCAAGGGAGTTACAAGATGGAAAGACCATCCCCTGTTCCTGGGTAGGCAGAAACACTGTCGAAATGGCCTTGTTACCAAAAGCAATCTATGCATTTACTGAAATCCCTGTTAAACACCAACAACATTCTTCACACAACTAGAAAGAACAGTCCTAAAATTCATATGGAACCAAAAGAGACCTAGAACAGCCAGTGACATCCTGGACAAGAGCAAGGCAGGGGCATCACAATCCTGGATTTCACATTACTTCACAAAGATAGTGCTGAAAACAGCACCATACAAACACAAAAACAGACATGCAATAGAATGGAACTGAAAACATGAAGCAATCTCGTCACCTTTAGGCATCTGGTTTTTGACAAAGTGTCTAAAACTACGCATTGGAGAAGGTTACTTTTTCCCAGCCCAGGAGGAGCCTGCTGGGGAGCAAGATGTTAACCCTGTCTGCCAGAAGATAGCTGCAGAATGTTTTCTCCCTACCACTGGTCTTTCTGATGCTTTGGTTTATCTGATTGTTTTGCCAGTAAATTTTTATTTAATCAGGAGCATTTTCTTTCAGATTTACAAGTCTTAAGCTGATTAATGGACTCTAGATTTTTTGACGGCTGTCTTGGACCTGTGTTAGGACCCCTGTCCCGTCTGGGAATGTAGTGAGTCTAACACTTTCCTGAAGTCAACATGCAACCTTTAAATACTCCTCCCAGCACCTTGAATGCCACTGTCAGGATGGATTAGTGCCTGCATATTCCCAGATCCATTCCATTCATCTCTGTTCTCCATCCTCTGCTGATGTCCTTACTAACTGGCATTATTTTGACAACAGTGTTTAACAGATAATGGAAACACTCACTAATTTCCCTTTCTAAAAATGTGTTAGCAAGCACCACATATTTTCTTTTCCACTGGAACTTTTAAAATTATTGATTATGGGATGGGGTAAATCTTAGTGGTAGAGCACTTGCCTAGGATGCAGGATCTTTGGGCTTGATCCCCAGTACTGTAATGGAAAGCGCCCCCCACCCCAGCCAGTGTACTTCAGTTTCTTAGTTGCCCAGGTAATAGTTCCTGTTCCAGTTCCGGTTGCTCTTGTATCTTAGAAATGGCTGGTCACTGTGATGCACACTGTATAAACCAATCCCCAAATGACGAGCCATTCTGCCTCTGTACTTCCTGCTTGCTTATCCCAAACAAGCCCTAGACCACCAGAGATCGGGGCCTGATATTCTTGGGATGACCCCAATCAGTACCTGTCGACATAAATAAATCTGCCTGCAATCCTGGGTGCTGTTTCAGTGTTTCTGCTTGCCACTATAGTACTATAAAAAAAAATTAGTTTCCATCTCTACCTCCCAGGCAAAGATCAAACAAGCAAAAAACATAGAAATATTTATTGGAATGGCAATGAATTTGCAGATTAATGCAAGAATGATAGACATTTTTATAGCATGAAGTATTCCCATTCAGGAACATGATATTTCTCTTTGCTTATTCAGATCTTTGGTTTCTTTAAGACAGGGTCTTTGCAGCATAGGGGATCGAACCCACAACCTCATGCTTACCAGGGAGGCGCTTAGGCTGCTGAGCTAGATCCCCAGTCCTTGTCTTTTTGAGACAGGGTCTTGCTATGCCATTCAGGCTGGCCTTAAGCTCACTCTGTAGCCCAGGCTGGTCTCAAACTCACAACAATCCTCCTGTCTCAGCCTCCTGAGTGCTGGGATTACAGGCGTGCGCCACCAGGCCCAGCTCTAAAACAGTGTCTTGCTGTGTCATTCAGGGTGGCCTTGAGCTATGTAGCCCAGGCACACCTCAAACTCATGGCAATCCTCCTGAATGCTGGGATGTCAGGCATACGCCACCATGCCTGGGTCAAATCTTGAATTAAGTTCATGAGAAAAAAACTATAGTTTTGACTATCAAGGTCCTGAATTATTTAAACAAAGTTATCCGTTTCATGACTGGGAAGGAGACAAAGATATAGAGCAAAGGAGAAGGGAAGTAAAAAAATTAAGAAGTGTTGTGTACAAGCACTAGCTCCCCATGTGGAATGTAATCATTGTGTCCCACAAACATGGACTAATAACAATTTTAAAAAATGAAAAATAAGTTAGCCCTGTAAACATTCTAGATAACTTTACCATTATTGTGAACACACTACCTTCGCTTCCATCTGTAGTTTATGCTGGCAAAAAGAAAATCTGTTCATTTGTGTAGTCATCTTGTATCTAGCAACCTTAAATTGACAGAGTCTAGAATCTCTTGTTTTTCCTACATAGACACAGTATGCAAATAAGCAAACATCATTTCACCCTTCTGTTGTAGTATGTTTACCAATTTATTTACTTCCTTAGTTTACTATGTGAACTAAACATTGTTTGAGCATTAAGACAGTTTTGAAACCAGTGACAGGTGCAGACTATTTATCCCATGCATGATCTGGGGGAATCGCTGGGGATCTAGTTGTCATCACAGTGAAGAATTTTTCTTCTTTTCCTCTTTTACTTAGAGGAGCAATGGCTGCTGAATTTTCTTGGATGGTTTTCATGTGAGTTGCAATGACCTGACACACCTCCAGCTTTAATTAATCAATGGAGTTAATTACATATGTATTTTTCCTAATGCAGAGCTGTTCTTCTGTCCTACAAGATGTTACACGGGGCTGGCCCCAGGCTCTATCCGAACACACATTCACATGCACGCTCTTCTCTTCTTTTCTAATCTGTTGCCTAAGAGTATGATAGTCTCTCAAAATAACATTCCTCTCTTCTCCATGTGCTCTTACATTCTTTCTTTTACTTTTATATATATATATTTTTTTTTTGCCCTTTCTCCTAAAGCTTTGCCATGAGGTCAACTAATTTGTTGGTTTCTTGAATTCCTAAATTTCCCCTAACTGTATATTAATCTCCTATTACAATTATATTTGGTTGGGGAGCATGACTTGCAGTGGCCAGTTTCACATACTTCCCTAAGGGATGAATGGAGGCTTGGGATTATTGGGGTCACCTTTTTGAGACTTCCCATTAGGGGTGGGCCATCCTTTCCCGCCTACTAAGACTAAGACCACTAAGAATAAAGATGCCCCATGGCAAGATCCTTCTTAGCATAAGACCACCGCTGCCCTCCGAGTCATCAGCTACTCCCCTCCTCAGTGGATGAATGCCAAGATTCGGGCTGCCTTTTGGCCTTGTGTTCCTTGTGAACAACGGGTCCCCCCAGATTCCTGCCGCAGTGCGCTTCGTCTCTTGCCCTTTCTTTCTCTCTTGCCGTGCATTGTGGCACCTCCCAGGAGGTAGAGGCTCACTGGTGGGTCCCCAGCAGCATTTTACGAAGTCCCATCACCTGACAGTTCTATTCATTTTGTAACTTTTGCTTTCCATTTTTGTCCTTCGGGAATTAGTGATGCTCTGCAGTTTGCTAGAATGACGGCCAATCTCACGTGTGACGGTGGCCTGGCCCCAGGACCCAGACGTCAGGTCCAGCGTGCCAGGATGTTGCTGGAAAGCTGTTTTTAAAGACAAGATCGGCATTCAGACCAGCAGGCTTTGTGTTAAAAGATGAACCTCCTTATGGGGGGGACTTGTCCAATCAGTTGAAGGCCTTAAGTGAAAGCCTGACCTCCTCCCAGAAGGACGGAATCCGGCCGAAAGTCAGCCTTCGGGCTGGGGCTGCGACGTCAGCCAGCCCCCGTCACACACACTCACTTCTCCTCCCTCCCCTCCTTCGCTCCCTCTTTCTCCTCCTCCCCCCGCCGCCTCCTCCTCCTCCTCCTCCTTCTTCTTTTGTCTGTGTAATCCAAGGAGCATCAAACTACACCGCCAGCCTTTTCCTTTTATTTATTTAGTTTAAGACAAGGTCTTGATAAGTTTCCAAGGCTGACTTCAGACTCGTGATCCTCTGCCTCAACCTCCTGAACAGCTGGTGCTGTGGCTTGTTTCTAGAAGCCTCCCCAAAGTCTCAGGGGGTTATAAGGGACTTCTCAGAGGTGGCTGGATCTAGTGTGTAATGCTGCAGGAGTGTGTGGTTACTAGGTCAGTCCGTGGATCGGTTCCGGCATGTCTCTGAGTGTGGGTAACGGGAAGCCCTCCCTGGGGGTGAGTGCTACCCACCCTAAGGCATTCAGCCTGGATAGAATATAAGGGACAGAAAGAGGGCTGCAGCCACTGCCTGCTGCTGCTGCTCTGGT
>RJWT010034227.1:0-13729 GCA_004365215.1 Cuniculus paca
ATATTAGATGAACAGTGATCATACAAAATGAATTCTCTTTTATCCCCCTCCCACCCCTAAGTTCTAGAATATTCTTCAGTCAACATCTTCCCATTAACCTACTCCATGTCCCATGTGGCCTCAATAGGTAGCATATTTATGCTTCAATTTCACTATGCCAAGAGAGATGCAAGTATTGGAAACCACTTTCAAAAGCCAATAACCCTCACCCAACATACTCAGCTTCTCAGTGACATCTGGACACATCTCTGTTCTAGGGCATCCCAAACTTCAAAACTCAAGGTACCATCAGAAGGGGTGGGAGAAAGATTAAACTGCAATCTGAGTTTCTCAGCTTTCTGCCAACATTTGAAACCACAGCAATCAAGAGCAACTAATAAGCCATGAATCCATACTTGGGGGATTTTAGGTCAAGGTCTACTGGTATATGAAATCCAAATGAACATGGCCGGAAGTGAGGTGTCAAACTGAGAGACTGTGATGCCCCACAGACCTGCAATCTTCCACCAGCCAATGTTTCAGCAAACATACAAAAAGGAAACTTTTCAAGTGTTCTTAAAGGGAGTGATAAAATCAGATCTCCATCCTAATCTCAGAGTATTTATAGTCTAGTCATGGAGATAAGAGTCCCATGGATGAATCACTGATCAATATTATGAAAACACATGAATCAAGAACAGTATTAGGAGACAAATAGCACTCATTAATCAACAAACATATAAAAATTAACTTGTGACAAATGTTTTATGTGCAGAGTTGTACAGTGAAGATAAAAATTGGCAAGAGCCACTAACATTTACATAGCACTCCCACGTGCATTAATATTTCTTCTTGATAAAAAGGAAAAGAGTGCCAAGGTGGGTTTTGGAAGGTGGTAAAATGCAAATTTAGGTGGGGTGCTTGTTGAACAAATGGACCAAGTCCCTCAGGAAGGCGCTTCCACAAGCAGGTTCTGGGATTTTTGTTCATTGCGATGCAAGCTCAAGGTTACAAAGAAGCTGGATGTGTTGGCTCACACCTGTAATCCCAGCACTTGGGAGGCTGAAGCAGGAGGATCCTCATGAGTTCGAGACCAGCCTGGGCTACAAAGTGAGTTCAAGGCCAGCCTGAACTGAATAGTGAGACTCTGTCTCAAAAAGACAAAAAAAAAAAAACAAAAAGTTATAAAGAAATTACAATAGAGAACAACGATTAAAAAAAAATTAAAATTCATTTTCCCCCACAAAGCAGGCTTCATGAGCAGCTGCCCAAAGTGGATGCATTTTCTGAGACACAGCCCGACTGAGCCTGGAAGAATGTGCTTCCTCTCAGTGAACTGTGTTTCCGGGATGCCCTCCAATGATGTGCTGAGGACCGGCAGGTAAGGCCGTGGACACACATTCAGAGGGCTTCTAGGATCTGAGATAAGTCCAGATGGCCATGCTGAGCTTTTTACCTATGAAGAAACAATTCTCCACAACAAAGGGACGGAGTGAGCAAGCACCTCCAGGGCCCTATTCCAACTGCTTAGTGGCACAGGTCACTGCAGTGATGGAGGTGAACTTGGGGACAACCGTGGCAAGAAGGCACGGAGTGCTGGGAAGCACATGGGAAGGGGTGGGAGTACACTGAAAAGAAGTGCTTGTGAACTTTCTATTTCTATTGGATATGACTGCTAACCATGGGGAATAACTCCCCTATGTGTTCAATATGAATTATGCCAGCCTGTGACCTTCTTAGTTCAGTTAGAAATTCAGCCACGATATGGACCCTTGGCAGAATTTCCTAGGAGAATATATTCTCCACATCTGGAGAGTGACAACCTTTCTAGCTATTATAAGAACTCAGACAGACTTTAACTATTGTGCTTGCAGGCAGAAAACAACGAAGCCAGGGAAATTCAGGACACTGGCATTCCTGGCTTCAAGAGACTTCTGCTAAAACCGGCATTAACTACATCACAGATGCAGAGCTCTAACCCAGATGCAGGTTCCCAAAACTGCCACAGTAGTTAAGCACTTGGAATTTGCTGATCGTGGAGGAAGAGAATGAAATATTGATCCTGCATCTTCACTTGTTTTGTCATCTGTTGCTGCTCGCTGGTAGACAAGCAGCAGGAAACACAAAGTGTGAAGACAGGGTGCTCAGAGATGCTGGTAGTTGTGACTACCCCCGCCAAACTTAGCTTGCTTGAAAATTAAGAAGAGACTCTTCTCGTGTGTGCTTCTTAATAGTAGCACACACTGGATCAACCTGCGGAACACAGACAGGCTGCTGGGACGTGAGGATGGTTACAGTTTATTGGAGAGCTCAGTAGGCATCAGATATGGCTTAAGACCTTTTCACATCTATGAGGCAATCTGTGAAACTGGTATTATCCACATTATACACTTTAGGAACAGGGCGATTCAGTTTAAATAACACACCCAAGGTCACCTAGGTTGGTAAGATCAATACTTGGAGACAGTGCTCTGATTTATCGGGGCAGAATTACAGCCTGGACATCTAGCTCGGCCAGCTCAGGGTCCCTTTATTCCCCACTTACAGGCTTAGCCTAGTGGTCACTAAAGCCAGACCTGACCTCAGCACTATCTGCCTTTTGCATGTTACCTCATGCCCTAATTCTAGCATATGGGCTTCTGATACATGATCTCTATTTTAGGATAAGCTGATATCCTAAATTCTCTGGGGTTAGGCTTTTGCTTCCATGTTCTTGATCACTTAACTAGAGATTTCATCTGAACTCCAACCTTATACTTGAAATGTTGCTGAAGACTTTGCCAAAGGAAATTCATGAAAAAGCAAAAATCTACATAAACCTGATACCAAGGGTGACTAATGTGTTCTATGCTAGTATCTGCAAGAAAAGATCGACAGAGAGACAGAGTGATACCTGATAGCATAAGCACATATATAAGTTATACATAGTCTCCTATGGAAAAACAGCCATATGCTTTTGCTTAGGAAGGAACTAATTTTATGCCAGTTGTCCCAGCACAAATGTTAAGTGTTCCATTAAGCTCTCAAAACTGTCTCTGAATTTGAACTATGTATTTTAAGAAAATCTTAAGTGTGTGTTCTACTAAGGTACCATGAAGGCAACCCTATAAAAGTAATCTTTAAATGTTTTTTCACATTAGATCACAAGTCTAGATAGTTTTATTTCTTTTATGCCATTAAACATAAATTTGAGGCCAAAATATTTGATTCAAAGTCACATGATTACTAAATGGAGACTGACTTCAAAGCCAGAGCAGTGTGGAGTGAGGGTCCCCGTGGACTCCTTACTCCAAGACACTATATCCCGCAAGGCTTTCTTAAGTGCCTCTGGAACACTGTCTCTTCAAAGATCAATAAATTCTGTCACCTTTTCCAAAACGGATGTGATATGGCTTCCAGTTACATGTGTACTGACATGAGACAGAGCTGAGGAAACACAAAGAAATATACTGAAAAACAAATGAGGACATTAAGATGGAGCCAGACGTAACGGTAGTATCAGGGTTACCACAGAACTCAGTATTTTGACCTCGGCTGAGAGAAAGAAAACTAATCAGTGGACAAACCAAAGGTCAATAGGAGAAAAACATGAACTGCTCGAAAACAATCCCAGTTGTTTCTGACGCTAAGTCCAGAGAGCGGCTACCATTTCTTCTTAAGAGTACTCGTAAAAGGGACACTGTAAGCCTTGAAGCTAAGATCAAAGTAGTATCTTTCCAGTAGATCTGACAATTTTTATAGTTATCTGTTATAGAGTCCTTAGTTATTGACTAACAGTACCACTCCAGATCATAATTCAAAAGAAAGACCAAGCAAGGGGCAGGAGACAGAGTCTGATTTTACAAAAAACTAGTGAAATTCCACCCAGTGTACAAATATCAATTAGGTTTAATCCTGGGGGTTATATCAGCACATTTCCTGGACTAGAGTATTTAATATACATTCATTAGGAAATAAGCCATAACAGTCATTTCGTTTAGCTGAACATCAGTAGATACTAGAAACAACTGCTGACTGCCAGATAAGAACTCTGTTGACCATTCTAATGAAGATCCAAAGAATGACATTTTTTTCTCCTTGCAGTTTATCTTTCGGATTTTCCATCCAATCAGTTTGTGCCAAAGAGAAAGTCTGATACATTGACAGACTGAGAAGTCAATGTATCAAATTTGTCTAATGATTTAGAAAAAAAAAATTTTTCAGAGAAATAATCATACCGTATATTTAAATTTTCAAGAGAATGATATATGAAATGTCTAACCTAGAGACACCCTACATTTATTTCCTTAGAGGAACCATGAAAATCAGATAGTTTAAATGAAGATCACTATATTAAAGAACAGTAAATTCAATTATACAAAGTTATTAACAAATAAGCATATATTTAAAACAGATTCTGGGTATTTCCTCTCACAAATGGAGAATAATACACCAACTGGTACTAAATATTTCACGGCAAAAAAAAAAAAAAACCTCAAGACTTTCCTGTGCCCGTTATGTTTTGTTTTTAACTGAAACACAGCTCTGAATTTCAGCAGACCTTGGTTATGGTCCCCAAAGAGCATGATATCCAGCAATTTTGCATCCTAATTCATACATTTTGATTCTTTCCTACTGAGAATTAATAATAGGGAACCATTTATTCATATTTACAGTAAAATAAATGATCAACACTAAGGCCAATGATTCTGTAAGCCACAGGAGGTGGTGTCCCCCACCTGAAACTCAAGTTTTATACTTACTCTCCCCAGTGAATTTTAAATTTCTCAGGCTTCTATATTTTTTCATTTTTAAATCTAAAAATTAAAAATTTTTCATAAAAAATTATTGCACTGTTTCAAATGCCTAAAAAGAGTATAATGATATATCCAAATGGATTAATGTCATCACACATGGTTCTCTTGTACAATTTGGAAAAACTTTCTAAGATCATCTACCTATCGTCTCCAGTTCTAGAAACTGCAGTGCTGTCCTCTCTGTATTGCCAAATAGATCATATTTTAGCCAGCATATTTACTTGCCCATCTCCCCCATAAATGCATGAAACAAAGTCACAAAATCACGATGAAAACAGGAATGTTGATACTGCTTTAAAATTATGTTATTTCCTCTCCTTATTTCAAAATCAAATATAGGCTTTAATGGTTGCTTTATATTATTCCTAAGTGTTCCTGCAATAATTCTTTTAGAGTCCTTAAGACGTTTCCAAACAAAATTAAAGATTTACTATAATGGCAGACATACACAAAGTAGATACAATAATTAAATACTAAATCAGTGAACCAACCCCCTTCAGAAAAGTAAGACCCTGGAGTTCTTCCAGTTTTAAAATAATTTACTTTTTAAATTTAGCAATAGTTACCATGAAAACAGACACTAAATACAGATCAGTTGGATACACAAAAATCAAAACACTATCGTACACACACACATCCACGCATACACACACACACACAGGCAAGTTGAATAACAGATAATGTGAATAACTGATTCACATTTTCATTAATAATTGACAGAATCATTTTGCTATATTTGCAACTTGCAAATGAAAATATTTAACTCTTAAAATATAACTTGTAGACTGTTTGTTTTTGTAATGGAGTTTGATTTTGGAAAGAAGTTTCATCAAAATTAGGTACCTAATTTGCTTTAGAACTCTGGTATATTATTAAAAATCTACATTTCTTTATAAATGGTATATGAGCCTTTTGTAAATTAAATTGTGGCACTGAATTAGTGCCAGGAGATGTAGGTCCTTAATTATAATAGGAAAATAATAAGTAAAGAGGGAGAGAAGAGGAAAGAGAGGAAAAAGAAAAATAATTTTAATTTATTCTGTTAAACAGTTTCTTATCAAAAAGCCAACTTTGTATTAAAAAGCACAAAGCAAATATTCCATACTTCTAGCTCAGAAGTTAAAGAGAAATTATTTTTGTTGCTATATAGTTATTATTTAAAATAAATTTAAAAAGGCTTTAAAATTATATCATTTAACTTCCAATAATCTACCCCAAATGAAAGCATTTGGAGAATTTGGCGTATTATTTATTTATTTATTTAATTTATTTATTTATTTTTGGTACCAGGGATCGAAGTCACAACCTCATGCTTGCAAGGCAAGCACTTACACCATTGAGCTAAACCCCTGGCATATTTGATGTATTTTAAAAGTCCACACTTGAACTGTGGATTCTTTTTAGTGGAACTTGCTACATTTTTACCAAAAAGTTACAAAGTTCATTTCCATATTTCAGTAGGATGAGTTAATATATAAAATCTGTATGAACTTATTAGACCTAATTTACTGTCAAATCTAGCCTAAGATCTTATAAATTTCATTCGGCTTTATAAAAAAGCTTAAAGTTTTTCCCAAATCATGTAATCGATTTTAATATTTCATCTCAAGATTTACCATTATGCTAAATATTGTAACTCCTTAGTACCAACCAATAATATTAGTTGTAAAAGAAAATTATGTTGCAAAAAAGGAGAGAAAAATAAAGTAGAGAAAATAAAGAAAAAAAAATACAGAGAAAAATAAAATAGAGAAAAATAAAGTAGAAAAAATAAGAGAAAAATAAAGTAAAAGCATGTCACAAAACAGACGAAAAGATAAATGATAACAATTAAACTGAAAAGCTTTTACTCACATTAGAATCAGGTCACTGTAGCAGTTACTGATACATTAGTCACAGGTAACTGTCAGTAAAATTATTCCATTTTATTAACATGAAGACATGAATTGCTTTACATTTAGAGAGTTTTCTTCTATATTCCTATGACCTGAATACTGATGGTTTAAGCACAATTAAAAATATCCAAAAATTAAATTTTGACTCCATGAATATTCTATTTGTTCATATTCTTCACTAATAAAATCTTCAACTATTTTAGTAATCTATTCACCACTGAATTGTGTACACTTTTATGATTTTCTTTGATAGTGCAGGAACTGAAAGAAATAAGTACATTTAAATTTTATAACCCAGTATCTCTTTCTTTGGGAATTCATTAATTATTCTTCCCCATATACTATTCCCATCATAAACTAAGAAATAAGTGTTAGAAAATCCAGAAAGGGAGTATTATATATGATTTGGAACTTTATGTTGCAAATGGATCAACAAATGGATTAAGGACATAGTTATGCTGAGATGAAAGAAGAGATTCCAAGGTGACCACCACTGAAAAAGTGGGATCCATTTAATCTTGAGCTCCAACCACTGTATTTAATTATCCAAACTACAGTTTGACTGCTGGCCTTTTTGAGAAATTTGGCATACTAATAGAAATTCATCATCTAAATCTCCATGTGAAGAAGACTGTTGATGAAGATAAATGCATTAGCTTTCAGTTTGCGCCTTGAGAATCAGATAAGTAGTCACTTCAATTACATGAGAATTTATGTGCCAATATGTAGCAGCACTCCCAACTGCTAAGGATATAATGATGCCCCAGACATTGGCCCTGACCTCTACAAATCACACAGATAATTTCTGGATACTCTTTTGTGTTTACTTATTTATATACATACTCCCATTTACTTGTATAGCAAAGTGACGCATCCTTTATTAGCTTCAGGAAATTAATTTTCTTCACATAAAACAAAGTTGCTTTGGCCTTGAAAGTGACTTCAGATCAAAGGGTCTCAGACAGGATAGCCAACTATTTGATGAATTGAGAAACTGGAATCTTTATACCCACGTAAATATAAAAAAACATACATACATGATTTCAATGACAGAGAGATGAGAGGTAGCTTGTTATTTATCTGACAAGTGACCACTTTTCAAAGTCTTTCCACCATCAAATGCTGTCTCCTACTTTTGCTAGCACCAAGAAGATAATGTCAATGTTATAGAACTATGATACTACTGAACTAAATCTGGTTAGAGTTCAAATATTTAGCATGAAGTATGTTATGGCTTGTATCTCGATGTCCCTCCAAAGTCTCATGTGCCCATAGGTAGAACTCTTCCAGGGTTGCTGGATTTAGGGTATGAGAACATGGATTAAGGATATGTGATAACTAAATTAATCTATTGATCAGTTTAAGATAGTTTTAGGTGTAGAAAATAGGAAGGCCCATTCTGGGTGTCTTGGTTATTTTTTTCTCCTTGCTGAGACAAACACCTGACACCCAAAGTGAAGCGAGGAAAGGTTTATTTAGCTTACAGTTCTGGGGGTTTTAGTCCATACTCAGCTGGTTCCAAGGCAGGGTGGCATGGCTGAGGGACAGCCGTTTCATGGCAGCTACAGGAGGCAAGGGCAAACCGCACAAGAGAGAGAGAACCTGCCCCCATTCCAACCTTACATTGTATGTCGGCTCACCCCTGGGCGGATATAGGACCCATACCACCAATTCCAGCACTAGACAACAAATCAATCACAGGCACTAGACTCAGCCACTTCCATGACTCCATGAGGCTTGGGGGGCCACCTATATACAAACTATAACACTGGGTGTCAGTGGCAGGCTTGCTGTTTCCTCTCTGCCCTACCATGGACTGTTTCTCCTCTCTCACATCTCTCTGCTATGCTACCCTTGCTTGGTGCCAGGAAACTATAGACTGAAACCTCTACAGACTGTGAGCTAAAACAAATCATTCCATCTTTAACTTATGGGTTTCTGACATTATCTCAGCATTGAGAAAGTAACTAAAACAAAGGGTAAGATTAATGGCAAATCAGTCAAAGAATTTTCAGCACTAAGGATGGTGTCAAAGAATTTGAACCAAAGTATTTCTAAAATGACTGAAATTTAGAAATTTTGTAATGGAGCACATCTCAATATTCTATGAATTATAAATTATTCTATGATAATGTATTATGTCATGAAATCTGGGATGTTAATTATTTTGGCATGGGATAATAGTAATACCTGCTACAGCTAAAGCTATTCTATGTATCTTACATACATTTGTTGACTCTCGCAGAAACATTATGATGCATAGGTAGCATTATTTTCTCTTTTATAGATAAGAAAACTGAGATTAAATAACTAAGGAAGCACAGCTAGTACATTATAGAGGCAGGTTTCCAAGCCCAGTACACAGACTCTGCAGTTTATGCTTTTAGTCGTATCTCTGTGACAAAACAAAGAGGAAAATTTAAACATTATGTCATAAAGTTCATTTTAATATTCTAACATTAATCATAACTTATAAAAAGTGCTTACTTTCTTCCACTTAACAAATGGCTTATACTACTTAAATTATTTTCAAGAATAATTTGTCATTACTACTATTGTTTGAGATAAAGAAGCTCAATTTATTTGAAGTGATATATTGTATTAAGTTTGGGAATGAAACACACATTATCACAATAAAGACTAAAATTTAACAATGTACTATGGTGTCAAAAATAGTACAAAATTGATTTCATTATTCAATATTTAAAATTATTGTACTTTGTAGAGAAACTTTTTGAGTATACATGTTAATTTGTATTTTATTTCTAACTGACATAAAAGAGGTTTCTGAGTGCTATTTTCAACCTCTCCTCCAGAAATCATCCATGGTATTTGCAAGTCTTTATGTTTTTCCTAAGAAAAGCCATGTGAATCAAAAATTTTGATTGTACTTTTTTCTAGAATTTCCTTTGTGACACCCTGGAAACACTTATTTTGCTCACTTAATGGATAGTGCAAATATGGTAGAAATCATTGTTTTGGCTTCATAGATTGTAATAAAGCACATGAGGCAACAGCTTCTTAAACAGAATAAGGTTAACTGTGGATCACAGATTTGGGGTCCATTTCCTGCTCAGCAGGCGCCACTGTGCAGGCTTGTGCTGAGGAAGCATAGCCATGTCAGCAGCACAGAGAAAAGCTGCTCGCCTCCTCGCCAGGACAGCAAAGGGAGGACAAGAGAGCTTGGGACTCACAACTCCTTCCCACAGGGCACTGTCATCATCATCTCAAAAACATCAACTGGTTCCATCTCTTAAAGCATCCACCACCTCCCAAGAGCACCACCCTGGAGAGCAAGCTATTAGCTCTCGGGCCTCTGGGGGGGGGGGCTCTGAGAAAGGAAACTATAGCAATTGTCTTACTCGCTTTTCTCATTGCTGAGATAAAATGCCAGAGGTTCAAAGCTGAGAGGAAAGGTTTATTTAGTTCAGTTTGTAGAGGTTTTAGTCCATGACTGGCTGGCTCGGAGGGAAGGTGGTACACGGCAGAGGGGCTTCACAGAGGAGAAACAGTTCGTGGGGGGCAGAAGGTAGCAAAGCAAGCAAGCAGCCAGACAGCCTCTTCCTGCCCCTTATACTGTCTGCAGACTACCAGGATGAGGGCAGTGCCAAACCAATCAGTGGACTGATTCAGTCATCACCCACCCCGAATCCTAGCACCTTTAATCCTGCCATTGCACAGTGAATCAATCACACACTGTAGACCTGGCCACCTGAAGAACCTTACCTATGGCTGCACGGGAGGGGACATCGAGACACAAGCCACAACAGCATTGATGTTGAGATCCATTTCTAGGGATCCATTTTATAACTCTTGTTATACTCATAACTTCTGAATCTAGGCACATGATTAACATGAATTGAACAATGAACAATTAAGCATAAAATTATGTGTTGTTCAAAACCCAAGATGCAGCCTCCATCATCTCTAACTCTTATCGAACTTTTAGATAGGTCTGGAATCTCTGGAGAGAACAAAACTGAAAAGAAATTGTTGAGAAAAATAAGAAACCACTAAAAATACAGAAAGGAAATATAGTTGTTTGCAAAATACAAAAATATTAAGCCTTGAAACTTGCAAAAGTAGTTTGAAGGCAATGAGAACAAACATTAGAATCTAGGGTGGCAACAAATACATATATTTCAGCAATTGCCCCAAGCTAGGATTAGGACAGAAAGAGATCACAAAGGGAAATTATGATGCTTTTGAAAGTGATAGAAGTACTCTGCCACTCGAATTTGGTAGTGTCAAAATCAAGAAATGCTCCTTCAATGGATATAGTTTAAGTAAAAATTATACCACAATAATATTGATAAAACAGAAAAAATATACTTTCTAATTTACTGTAGAGAAGTGTGTGAAATTCATTTCCCCAAGCAATATTTTCAACTTGAAAAGCTACATAATAAGAATAATGAAGATACTAAATAAGTTCCAGAAGAGTTTGTGTTTAAGATATCAAAATGGTCCTGGCCTACATATCCAGTATATGGAGACTGATAATTTAAGTAAAAGTTGGGGTCTAGGACACCCACACTAGTCTCAATTACAGAGATAAAATGGTCAGTGATATTCTAATTATCTGCTGAACTCTCCTGGTTTCAAAACAGGGACAAATATGTAAGTAGTAACTATAATCTCAGTTCACTGCTGTCTCTATGAAAAACCTGTCGCTCACATTCTCTGTGATACCACTGCTCCCTGGCATCTAAAAGACATTAGACCCCCGCTGCTCTTCCGTTCTGTGTTACCAAAGAAAAGGGATAAATGCAGCCTTTGAAAAACAGTCCATTTTTAAATGCTGACAGCCAACTATGATGTTTGTTTTATACATTCCAAAGGAAGCATAAAACAGCCAGCAGATTTCCGTTTCATTGCTACCATATTTTCCGTCCAACCAACAAACTGAGGCAAAGGCTCTAAAGGTATGGATTTATTCCAGCTAAGCAAGGTCTCCTGTTTTCTCCATGAATAATCAATTAACATATTAGATTTCTTTGTAAACTGCCTATTTCTTTCCTAATGGTTACTTAAGGTTTATTTGAAGAATGTACAGCTTTCTTATAAAAAATGAAAGTGGTCAGGAAAGAAGCCACCATATCCCTAGTGAATGTTGGTGGCTGCTGTTTGTCATTTATGAGCTATTTTTCACTAACACAGGTTGTTTAAGTTATGCTAGAAAACCTTGATGGATGAGCCCTTGCTGGTCCAAGGTTCACCACTGACTCCTTTATAAATCTCAGGGATTCATTAAGATAGATGGGAATGCAGTAAGAACTTATAGGCTGTGTGTATGTGTAGAGGTCTATCAGTTTCTGAACATCACTTTGCATGTAAGGTCCATACACTGCACAAGACAAAAGTGTTTCTGAAAAGGGGCAGAGGAGAGCCAGGGAAGAACACAATCCAGTTATTCCACAGGAAAGTAGAATTGAACATATGACCTGCCACACTCTTGAGTCCCTCAGACTTGTGTCACCAAAGGAGGAGTTCTGCTGGAACAAGCATCCAAACCCAGAGGATTCTGAATAACCAACCCTGCTTCAGTCTGAGAAGCCTTTTAGCTGCTTCACTATTCGGCTTTTCTAAAAGTTACTTTAGGAAAAACTGTGCTTTTCCAAAGTGTTTGCAGACCACGACTCTGACATTCACCAGATCTGTTGTATCAATCCCTGTTAGATGCATGTATTCTAAATTTACCTCAGACAGAGTGGGTTACAGTTCTATCTGCAGGAAAAGATAACTATATCCCAAATGTTTACTAGTGATGTATGAGCATTCAGGAGACTTAGTTTGATCCAGTTGACTTCACACTAGAGATTATCAGTGAAGGGAAAACTGTCAGAGACAGCTAAGGCTAAGTCATTCCAGCCTGTGCAGGGGTCAAGAAAGGATGGGGGTACCAAGACATTCCATTGGGATCATATGGCAGGACAGATCCTGATGCAAGTGTTCTGTGATAAACAACCTTTCCTACTTTACCCACGTTAGCATCATTGCATCTCATGTCACTTCGCATTCCTTACAAACCAGAGTCAATTTCTTAGGCTCTCAGGACTGATGGTGCACAGAATAGCTGGCCATCTTTGGCATCCATCCTGCTAATATATCCATGGCATTCTGCAATGACAGAAGCAGATGAGTAAATAGAATTACACACGGCAGTAGGCAGAAAAATCCCCGGGACTCTTCACTGTGTTTTCTCATCTAAAGACACTGTTCAGTGAAGCTACAGGTGAGGATATGCAGACCAGCATTCACCTGTGCATGTGGATGGGTGTGTACTCACTTCTGAGTGTGAACATTCACTAGAAGGAAAAAAAAAAAGACTTACATGAGTACATGAGTAGAGGTGAAACCTGGCAACCTGGCACTATCTCAAACATATCAGGCATCTCTTCATTAGGTGATCTCACCTAGCAGATATGACAGAACAATTCAAAAGAGAAAAAAAAAACAAAACAAAACTGAATTCTGCATAATGTATCCAGCTCAAGCTGGATAAGCTCCAGTTCCACCAAAAGCTGTTTTGTCAATGCAAGAGGAATAAATCAAGGAAGATGTATTTCTCCTTTAGTGGAGCCGAGTGATTGCAAGAATCAACTCGTTCATCATCTTCCATCACAGATAAATTTAGTAAATAGCAGCAGAATAGGAGTCGATAGATGTACTTAAATAATACCTTGGCTTCTACTTGCTGTGCTTTTAATTCGGTAAATAAATGTCTTCCGCTGGGTGTGCACCCTAGAGTCCAAGCAATGACGTGGATTAAGTGCTCCGCTAGTTAGGCCAAGCTGAATGCATCTCAGAGGTCTAGCTAACTATAATAGTCTGGAACATTCAGCCTAAGTCTCCCTGCTGTTTAATTTCAAACATTAAAAAGGGGCACGTGGGGGCAACCAAACTTTGAAGTTAAAAATAACACCTTTTTAATGGTTTTAAGTCTGCTAACTACAAATAAGGGACATAGGCCTTCAAATTAAGAAATACAAGTTTAAGAATCTCTCTCTAAGCCAAATACAAGGTATTTTAGCGAGCATATTAGGCTAGTCTCATAAC
>RJWT010034229.1:0-13734 GCA_004365215.1 Cuniculus paca
TCTTTCTCTCGATAAATATATCCTGCTCAAAAAAAAAGAAAGTGGCTGGAATAGGATTTGTGATGCTGGGATGGAGAGTGTGTGATTCCAAATTAGTGCAATGGTTGGTTTGGCATAATTCTGGGTGTGGATAGTGGGAAGGTTCACCCCGGGTGTGGGTGGCACCACTCAGAAAGCGGGTGGTTTACAAGGGGTAAAAGGGAGGGTGGCTATCACTGCTGCTTGCTGCTTTGCTGCCTCCTGGCTACCATGCCATCCTGCCCTGCCTTGGAGCCAGTCAACTACGGATTGAAATCTCTACAAACTGAGCCAAAATAAACCTTTCCTCTTTGAACTTCTGGTGTCAGGTATTTTGTCTCGGCAATGAGAAAAGTAACAGACTTTTTCCACCTTTTCTCTTTTTCAACACTACTTGGCTACTTGGTGTCCTTGCATTTCCATGTGAATTTTAAGATCAGTTTCTTAATTTTTGCAGACAAGAAGAGCTTTACAAAACAAAATAACCATCTTGGATTTTCATTAGGATTCTTGAATCTTAGAACAATTTAGAAAATATTATCATCTTAACACTAAATCTCCAATTAAGAGACATGAGGTGACTTTTATCTTTCTATTTAAATCATCTTTTTTTTTTTTTTTTTTTTTTTTTTTGCCACACCGGGGATTAAATTCATGACCTTGCGCTTGCCGGGCAGGTGCTTAGACCACTGAGCTAGATCCCCAGCCCTGGTGCTTTTGAGACAGGGTCTCACTACGCCGTTCAGGTTGGCCTTGAGCTCACTTTGTAGCCCAGGCTGGTCTCGAACTCACAACGATCTGCCTGTCTCAGCCTCCCGAGTGCTGGGATTACAGGCGTGAGCCACCACACCTGGCAATTATTTAAATCATCTTTAATTTCTTCCAACAATGTATTATAGTATCCAATGTACATGTCTTGCATTACTTTCATTAAATATACTTACATATTGTATTCTTTTTGATGTTATTTTAAATGGAATTGTTTTCTTAATGTTATTTTTAGAATATTCATTGCAAAAGTATGGAAATAAATTGACTCTTTGTATTGACTTCATATTTTGCATTCTTCCTGAATGTCCCTGAATTTTATTTCTACCAAGTTTTAGTAGGTTCCTTAGACTATCCTACCTAAAACATCATGTCATCTGCATAGTTTTGCTTCTTTCTTTCCACTTAGTATGGCTTATAATTTTTTTTTCTAATTGCCTTAGTTAGGACCTCCTATAAAATGCCAAAAAGAAGTGGCAAAAGCAACCCTTGCCTTGTTCCCATCTTCAGAGAAATGTAATAAGTCTTTCATTATTAAGTACAAACTCAGCTGTGGGTCTTTCATAGATACCTTTTTTCAGGTTGAGGAATTTTCCTACTATTCCTGCTTTGTAGAAATTATTTTTTATCATGAAATGGTATTAGCTTTTTGTCAAATACTATTTCTGTGTATACTGAGATGATTATGTGATTTTTGTTTTTTATTGATACGGTTTATTACATTGATTAATTTTCATATGTTGGAACAAATTGAGATTCTAGGAGTAAATCCTCTTTGGTCTTGATATATTGTTTATGTTTCTACATTCAGTTTAGTAGTATTTTGCAGAGGATTTTTTTATGTCTGCACACATAAGAGATTTAGGTCTGGGATTTTCTTGGGAAATTATGCTTTGTGACAACACTTTCAGTAAATCTGAAACAAAATAATCTTAAATAGCCAATGACATAAAATCTCTATCAACTTAAACACTGCCAGTATTTAGGAAACACTCCAAAAAGCATTTGTCAAGTGATTATTTTTGACTGGGCGAAGGGTAAAGTGAGAAGAAAAAAGCAGACAGTTGAAGGATGCTGGAATTCCAGCTAAGAAGGAAACTGTCAAGACAGGGGTGTCTGGGGGTGCCTCTCAGCAATAGAATATGTGCTTAAGATGCACAGGGTCCTAGGTTTGATTCCCAGCACCAGAAAGAAGAGGAAGGCGGAGGAGGAGGAAGAGGAGGAGAGGGAGGAAGGACTCCCCTTTTAATGGATGCAGAGTTGCACAGCTTGAAGCCCTGTCTGCACCCGCAGCCCCAGTGTCCAACAATCCACTGCAGTCTTCTCAGGACTCAAGGGAGCAACCACAGCCGTTGCACTGTGAATGGGCCGACAGCTCCAGCAAGGCGAACGGGTCACTGCTGGGGGGGACGGAAGTGAACCCGCTGCCCTGCAGGCTACTAAAATCCATTCTGCTGCTGGACAAAGAGCGGTTCACTGGTGTGGACACAGTGCCTGCACAACAGCCGTGTGGCCCGAATTTAATAAATCTGCTGGTCTATCTCCAGCGCTCTCTGTGTCCTATTACCAGAAAGGCTGCTGAGACCAGATACCCTCATCCCACACAACCAGGCTGGCCAGCTGCCTTCTTCACCGCAAACCCAAGTTGCTCAGAGGTTTCAGTGCCTGTCTGGCTCCCAGAAATCCACCAGCAAGTCCACCATGAGGAACAGGGTTCACCTTTGTATTAAACAACAACCGTGAAGATTTAGGATTTAAAAAAGGAAGAAGAGGGCATGGGTCCAGGTCAAGATGACGTGAGCCCACAAACCTGGTTTTCTCTTTACATAAACTTATGAGACTATAATGCATGTTTTGTTTCATACCTAAACCTGTGTCTTGGTTACTTTTGTCTCGTTGTTGAGAAAAAATACCTGACACCCAAAGTGAAGTAAGGTGAGGTTTATTTCTTACAGTTTTGGAGGTTTCAGTCCATACTTAGCTGGTTCCAAGGCAGGGTGGCGTGTCTGAGGGGCAGCCATTCATGGTGTCTGCAAGTGGCAAGAGCGAACCATGCAAAAGGAGGAAAAACACGTCTCCTTCCCTACCTTACATTGTATGTTGGCTCCACACCTGGGCAGGTGCAGAACTCACACCGCCAATCCCAGCGCTAGACAACGAGTCAATCACGAATCCTAGATTCAGCTGCTTCCATGATTCCTTGAGGCTTGGGTGGGGCATCTATATATAGAAACCATAACAACCTGTAAGTGTGGGGAAACAGTAGAGGAAACATCAGCAACAGATTTAGAAGCCAAACAGCAGATGAATGTGTGACAACTGATTTAGCACCTCCAAGGAGCCCAAGTCCTTCGCCGATACAAGGAAAGTTCATAACCAACATAATTGGGCACCAAAGCAATCAGAAATTGGTGACCTAGAAAAATCTAAAACTGAGTGTAAAGCCTTCCTAAATAAGGAAGAAGCAGTCGTAGTTCCCTTACCCTTGACTGTAGCCTAGATGAGAAAGAGCAGGGAAACCCGAAGACCAGAAGGATGTCCAGTGACCACACGCCTAGTGCTGAACTCAGCTGCCCTCAGCTTTCTTTCTGCTCAGAGCTCCCAGAAAGCTGGCAGTCAGATGCTTACCCTCCAGAAAGCAAATTGAAAACTTTTTCTGCAGAATCTGAGCTGCCCAAGAGCAAGATCTGAAGATACGAACTTCAGAGTTTCCCCCACTCCAGCGAAACTCAATGTCCCAAACGCTTTTTCAGTCTCACACTTTCTTGGGCATGAGCAGAGGACAAAGGGATTTTGAGCCCCATGGAGAAGGCCTCCATCACAAAAGATGCAACCAAAATACACAAACAAATGAGAAAGGGCAACTTTGGAGGAGAGAAAAATGCTTTTTAAATTCTCGCTAAGTCATCACAAAGAAAAAGAGAGAATATATTCCATCCATGAAAGAAACCAAGATTCAATGAAAAACAAACATTCAGAGAAGGTAGAAAAGAGCTCTCGAAGACATTAAAATAGAATTGAAAGCTTCGGCAGGTGGGTCAAAAAATACAGGTGAGACAATCTCTCAGAAAAGTAGAAGAAAAAGTCAAAGTGATAAAAGAAAGGAAGGAAAGAAGCAGTGCCATTCCAAAAGGTCTAACATCTGTAATGAGGAATAGAAGTAGTCAATGAAACTATTTTAATATTTCTTAGACCCAAAGAACATAATATTATAGATAAAAGGTACTCACAGAGAAGGCATAGTGGGCATATTATTGTAAAAGTTCAGAACTTCAAAAAACATAAATTTCTAAAAATTTTCAGACAGAATAAAACAAATTACATTCAAAGGATCAGAAATATGATCCTTCATTTCTTTAGTGATACTGTGTACCATGAAACAGTATGGTTCTGTATTTTGATCCCAAATTACTGAAAGCCAGGTAGAAAGCTGGAGGTGGGCTCTCGATGCAATGCTACCAGCTACAAATTGATAACCGTGGAAGCAGAGTGATAGATACGTGGAGATCCATTTTATTCTCTTTGGACGTATTTAGAATTTTCTATAATACAGAATTTTACCCAAGAAAAGTCATAAGGGGAATGACCAGGATTTCTCTATAACACAGCAAACAACTAGACAATAAAATTATACCCCCAAAATTCTTAAAATTATTTCCAAACCAGAATTCTATACACAAACAAAATAAATGCAAAGAAGCACTCTAGTAGATTGGCACTGCGCGAGCCAACACCTGTCCGTCCCTGGTACTGGCCAGTACAACAGGGGCTTTGCACACGGTTGGGGGCAGCTCCATGTGTCTGATAACGGGAGTAAGAGGGAGTGTTCTTCAGGTTGCTTCTGACAGTTTTGTTTCCAGTGGGAGACAAGGACACGTAAACATCAAAGCAAAGTGTGCTAAGTTCCCCACAGGGTTATGCCCAGCACTTAAGGAGCTCTGGCCTTTTGGCTCAGGAGAGCGCTCTGGGAGCAGGAAACGCCTAAAATCTGTCTTAAACAATGAGTAGTGGCAAAAAAAGAAAAGAAGCACTCAAAGTAGAGAAATCAGCATTAATAAAGGCGTGAAGATATGAACACCATGGTGCATGTAGAATTCTCACACAGAACCACGCACCAAGTGTGCACAGTAATGCATATCGGCTCGGTGTTCTCGTGGACCTGGCAAGTCCGGAGTGACCAATGGCCAAAGATAAAATCAGAGGGGATTACAGTTATCTGTTATCCAAATGTCAAGTGTATTGCTCTGAAACAGCAAACTCAAGAAACAAGATGCTGAAAAATATTCTGGAAGAGAATTTAAAGTTCTAGTAAACTCAGGACACAATCAAGATTCAAGTTTCTCAGCACCTTAAATACTCTTCCTACCAAAAGACTTTGCATTCTGTCTTAGGACTATTCTGATTGACCCACATTTACAAGTTACTTTTTAAAGGTAAGATTGAATTTAGCTTTGGTTCATATTTCATTTGTTTAACTCAGCAATTTTTGTCTTCATTTATTTATTGCTAACTCATTCTATACAATTAATTTCTTTTTGGTAGTGGGAATTGAGCTCAGGCCCTCGCACTTGCCAGGCAGGTGCTGTACCTCTGAGCTATATCCCCATTCCTATACAATTAATTTTGAAACAGTATCTGTGTAGACATTGCTTTAAATAATCCTTTTAGTGTCTGTAGTCCAGTGAAAGAGGCAAGTGGTAGAGACAGTTTCAAATAGGCAGGTACCAATTTTAATGTTAAAAATATTTCCTAGGTTCTATAGTCATTTTTGATGCATATGATACACAGGGTAGAGGGGCTAATTTGGGCTTCATTGACTCATTTTCTGCTGAAAACACTGGTCACTGTTGACCTGTTCATAGGAAACTCTAAATGTTTATTTACGGTGAGTCCAGGCCTAATAGGTAGATGAAAGAACATGTCACAGGAAAAATATCAGAACATGCAGCTCTGTTTCCTTTCACATCTGAAAAAAGGAGTCTTTGACCCAAACAGAACTTCTGTTGGCTGCATGAATGGGTCACCATAACCACTGACTGTAAGTCACAATTTAACTGAAAACCAGAGGGGTAATATCCTCTGTCCTCGTCCTTACTCCTGGAGGGTGTGTCTTTCCTGAGCTATGAATCACTGCCACGGGCCTTACAGGCTTGTTCCACAGAGGGACGCTCCAGGGCAGGGTGACGCTGGCCCAGGCTGTGGGCTTCCCTTCCTAGGAGGGGAGAGGCCCACAGACTGCGGTGTGCTGAGGGCTCGCCCCCCAGATGCCTACTCTGGAAACCAGCACTGGAGGAGAAAAACCCCGCGTTGGTTCACTTTTCCTTTGTTTAACAACTGCAGGGGCGATACTAATAGCAAGCTGAGCTGAACTTGAGTTTTGGGCGTTACGATAGCCAACAACATCCTGAAGTGTTCCACGTCTGGGTCCAAAAGGTAAAGGAAAGCATGGTTCATCAAATTTGCAGTTTGTGCTTGGTGTTTTGACCACTGCTGCTCTGCAGGCATTGAAATTAAATGAACAAGGCTGCAACCTTGGGTCAGAATCAAAGTTAAGATTTTTCTCTTTTTTTAAGATTTTACTTGATTGCTGAGAATTTTACCAAATTCTCAGATTAATAGTTGTTTTCAACAGTATGAAGCATAGCATTGTCTAAGGTCTATATATACACATACACTTTATTTTTTGCATTTCCTAAAATTTCATTTTTATGTATTCTCTTTGATTGTTCTTCTAAAAAAATATATATTAGGCTTGATCTACCAGCTTCTTCTTGAAGTTATTTTTCATACATATATGAAGTCAAAATTGCAAATGACTTATTCAAAATTACATAGGAACAAATTAAACGCCACTTATTTTCTTCTTAGTCTTCGCATCATAATTGCTTAAATGATCACGTTTAGAATTTTTTATTTCCTTTGTCTGATTCAGGGTACAGCAGCAGCATCTAGTGGACACTTGGGTCCTTCTCTGTGAAAAATCACCTTGCTCTCTTCAGAGTGGGAAACGGGCTTGTTTTGAGCAATGAGATGTGCGTGGCTATTGTCGATACATCTATTTCTTAATATTCTTCTAGTGAGCAAAGGTGTGAATTTATAGCATTCATCTAATGGAAAGAATGGCAGTCAGCCTTGGAGTTATGCGGTAAAGACAAGAGAGAAACAGTTTCAAGTGCGTGGAGATGTACGCATAGCCTGCACTTCAAATTGAGTATGTCCCAGGAAAGACTTCCTTTGAAAGTCACTGTAAAGGCCGCAGAACCACAGTGTGAGTTACCAGGGATCCTGGTTCTCAGAATCAGCCTTTCACCCTCACTCACAAGTAATTCCTGCTGATGCGATAAGATCCAGGCCCAAAGGAGAAAGTGACAGATGCAGCCCAGGAACGGATAAGTAAATGCAGCTAGCAAGAAAAAGAAAACTACGCCAAGGCCAACATTCTCACTCTCTTTTGCCACAGTGAGTTCGAACTTGTCAGACATTCAGTTAAAACCAGCATTGGAGCAAGGATTTCACACGTGTGCAGAAACGTGAATAGCTGCCGATGACATGCAATGTAATACTGTTCTAATATTCCCGCTCCTTTCTCTCCTGGAAAGATTGAGCCTCGCTGACTCCGTCTGAGACTCTGCATGGGATTAGAGGAGGGGGCAGCTCACCCCACGCCGTGCTTCGGAGACTACATCCGAGCCACTTCTAGAATTAGACTCCCCAGGAAGATCAGGACCTGCAGTGGTGTGGGATCGGAGGGAACCAAGCAGTGTCGTTTGAAAAAGGTTAAAAAAAAGAGGAACGGACACTGCTCAGGAGCCCAACCCTGTAACCACTTACCTAACCAGTGTTTCTTGGCCGTCGTCTATATAGTTAATTCCTCCATCTGGGAACTGCAGGCTTCATAACAGGATTGGAAAACTGCAGCCAACTATGGCGTGTTTTTGCACAACCTGTGAGCTGGGGATAAATGTACATTTTCAAAGTTTTTTTTTTTAATGGCCAAGAATAAGTGGCAGATATATGTCACCCCTAAAACCTAAGATACTATCCAGTCTTGTATAGAAAAGTCTGTTGACCCCTGCTACAGAAAAAGATAGAACACTCAATGAAATTAGCATCTACTAAGGAGACTAAAGCAATAAGGAGAAGAAGAAACACAATATTTCATCATTTAGGCTATTTCCTGTGGGTGTGCAACTTGGTTAAATGTATTACACTCATTCTGTCATTTAATCTTCACAAAAAATCCTGAGATAGTTGCTATGGTTATCATCAGTTTGCCAGTGAAGAATCCAAGCCTTAAGAAGGTACATAACATGCATGGGTGGTGCATGCCTGTAATCCGGCACTCTGGGAGGCTGAAGCAGGAAGATCGCAAGTTCAAGACTTAGTGAGACCCTTTCTCAAAAGAAAAAAGAAAAAAAAATTTTTTAAAAATGGGCTGGGGATTTAGCTCAATGGCGTAAGCACCTGCCTGGCAATGGCGAGGTTGTGAATTTGATCCCTGGTACCAAAAAAAGTCAAAATAACAAAGAAGCCTAATATCCGAGATCACATAAATGATCAAATCTGGGGTTAAAATCCAGACACCTGGTCCAGAGCGTATAACCACTCAGCTCAGGCACACACAGGAGAATGATAAAAGGTAGAAAGAGGCAGATGTCCCAGGAAACATCGAAACAGCGTGCTGGGGGAGACGGGTTGTGGACGACGCTTCCGGACGGGTGCTCAGGGAAGGCCAGGGGTGAGGCACCTTTGAACGGCACCGTGAGGAGAACAGCAGTTAGCAAGGTGGCACTGCATGTAGGGCAACCAGCTTTGGAACAGCTGATGTCAGAGGCACTGGGGCGTCGGTGGCCAGTGACTGGTGCCACTCCACAGGAAGAGAACGCGCACAGAGGGAAGAGCTACTGGAGGGGAGTAGGGCACTCAGATCAGAGCTCGCGCGTGCAGTGTCAGTGCTGAACCAAGGAAGAGGGGGATTTAGACAGAGGACCTGCACCCTGGGGAAGCGGGGCTCACAAGGGACCGGGGGGACTGGAAGGAGAGAACTCGGGCTGCCAAGCCAAACAGGAGCCTCCTGACTGCCCCCGGGTCTGAGCGTGCTGACCCTCTGAACACCGGAGGGGCTGAGGGACAAGGCCTTTGTGTCGCCACGGGCTCCACCCGCAGAAGCCGCAAAGCACTGAAAGAGGAAAAGGTTGGCAGCCTGGCAGCTGTGTCCCCTCCCCAGTCTAAGTGTCACCTTTGCATGAGGCTGTCACTCTGATTTTCATGCCAACCTTGCCAGCATGAAATTGTGCCACGAGCACACCCACATACTCACACATACACACACGTCATTCTGACCATGTGAGCGTGCCAGGTTGGGCCTCTTGGTAAAGTCATTACTTGGTATTTGTTTTACTGGACTTTTACCCAAATGAAATGTCAGCATTTTGGGGGTGAATGGGGAGGCAGAGGAAGGAACACCCCCACAGTGTGATTTTCCTGGTCCACAAGCTGCAGAAATTGTCCTCTAAAGCAGGTCATGACCCCTGTACCCAAACCAACAGCTCACACTAACAGACATGGAGGTCTCGCTTTGGTGGATTGGTCAGTCGGTCACTTTAGAAAACTGAGCACCTGAGCAAGGGAAATAGACCTTAGTTCATTCTCTGCCTTCAAGAAGCTCAAGGTTTAATAGGCAAGTGAAATGTCTGTGTCCAGAGAACACAGAGCATTTGAATGGAGCAGCAGGTTAATATCAACAAAGTGTATTCTGTCCGCAGACTTCAGGAGCCAGAGGCATTTTTATTTAAATAGTTGAATAATCCGAACAGGTGCGTTTAGCTGCCTTCGCGGTCCGCTTTTCTACATCCAAACGCTCTCTTTCTACCTCCTGAACAAGAAGCATCTTTCTACGGTGCTACTCACAATGGTCACTTCTTAAACCGAACTGGGCTTCACAGGGACCAACCGGCGGCCAGGCCACCCCACAGGCAGGACACCAAAGCCAAGCATGGAATGAATGGCTTTGCGGGGTGCAGGCCGCGTGTCCTGCTTTTGGGAAGAGGACTCCCTTAAAGGTGGCGCCACGCAGGGCAGCCACAGTCTCCCGACCAGGATTATGCTCTGGGCTGGAAAATGCTGTAGGATGACAGCACCTACGCCCTAAGCGCCTGTGCCCGAAAGGATGACAAATGGGGACAGAGTCGCCACAGTCCAGTGAGGCTGGTCAGGTGGATTCTCAAGGGATTCTGCAGCCCCACTGCAGGCCTCCTTGGTGTCTGTTCTCCGCTGCGTGCTGCAGGCCCCATTTGGCCCCCACATGCCTCTGGATCCCACATCAAGGGCTCTCGATGCAGGAATCATCCCTGCACCCACAGGAAGGGGTCCAGGCGGGGCAGCCAGCAGCGTTGTCAGAGGAGCTAGACCGGGCGCCTTCTCGGATCGGCTCGATGTGGCTTATTGCATTTTGTGGATTTACAACGTGCATCTGTGCTTCCATTTCTCCATGAAGCCAAGCTGCAAAGAAACGTCGTCAATTAAAACAGACAAAAAGAGGCCACAAATTACTTTCCCAGCTACCCCCAAGCTGACAGTCTATAGATTACACCAAATCTTGCAGTGTGCTGCTGGTCAATTGTGTCACACTGTAGCTCCTGAGTGTCCGGGAAAACACCAAGAGCAGGTGACAGTTTCGGCCCAGCTCCAGAGTACAAACTTGTGTAATAGCACGTAAATCTACCTGCAGTTTTATGAGCACTTCTGTTAAGCTTTTGGGGGGTTTGGTCTGTTTGCCGTCATTCTTTATTTGCAAAGACTTTTTTTTTAATGCTGGTGTTTCCCGTATATACTTCCCATTGTCGGTGGTGAGGACTCTGAGTTATTTATAAACTGCTGTCAAACTCTCAAAACTTCTCTGCCTCCCAGAAAACTGAACTTGATTCTTCTCTCTCTGTCTCTCTCTCTCTGTCTCTCTCTGTCTCTGTCTCTGTCTCTGTCTCTCTCTCTCTCTCTCTCTCTCTCCCTCTGGATGGAGAAAGCTTTAGGGGCCTCTTAAAGCTATCTCGGGGCCTGGCAGTGGGTGAGAGCTTATGCAGAGAAAGGGGGGGCTGCGGAGTGGAGATGTGGAAATGTTTCCTGGCAGTGCGACACTCCAGGAGTGCAAGGCTGCAGGAAGGGTCAGGGCTGGCCACAAGGACGGAACAGAGTTTGTCCTGTCGCTCCAAAATACAGTCAAGAGATCTCTGTACCACTGCACAGATCGCTGAAGCATGCAGCGGAGCAGCGTGTCCATTCATACTTAGGCTTCCAGAAGCAAAGCTCTGAATAAAGGTTTCTTCTCCACTGTACCAGGGAGGCCTAGCTTCCAAAAGCCAGCCACATGGCCCAGGCTCCCATTACTTGGCATCTATGTGGCCCCACGAAAGGAGGAAGTCAGAGTAAAGAATGTCTCCCACCTGCGGCACCCCGAGCCACGACCTATCCATGTATCTGGTAGCTGCAGGCACAGTGGACGTCTGCTGCAGCGTCTCTTCTGAATCCCTCTGTCTGGTCATGTCTACACTCGGGCCAAGTCCTGTAGTTTGTGGGATTCACAAAAGACACAGAATAACTTTGTGTCATCAGAAACAAAGAGTTTGGAAAAGACATTTCCCCCAACTAAATTAAATATCACTGCTCAGAAATAATAAAATGCTCTAGAAAGAAAATATCAACGCCACCACAAATCAACATGTGAGGAACAGCCCTAAAAGACATCTGGAAAACAGTATCAAGTTAACAAACCGCTAGATAAAAAGTTGGATTTCCCAGTCACTGATGTTACTAACTGCAAAAGCAGTTAAAGAGTCATAGGAGGAATAATATCTTGGCACTGGACAAGCAGTGAAACCCAGCTGTTTGCACTTGTTGTATAACAAGTGCCAATGCACATACGGCAGTCCACAGTCTGCCGAGGACCCAAGAGCAAACCACACACTGCGTGTGACAGGAAGTTCCGGATTGGGCAGCAGTAAGCAGACTCCTGGGAGCAAGTCACAAGCAAATACCACCTTTTATTACAGCGGCCACTTCCGGGGCAACTTTCTTGTGAGATTTTTTTTTCCTTGCTATATTTTTATTCATTAGCTTTTACTAGAAATTTATATCATGGTCTGGAAAGAACTCGTATTTGCAGTCAAGAGTCTTAAGTCATACCAGATGTTGGGAACACCATGAGACTGCCCTGAAAAGAGACAGCAAGGACTCTATCAGTGACAGACAGGAAAAGGGTCCAGGTGAGTGGAGAAGATGAGAGGAGCAGGTAAATATGTGAAAGAAAGCAAGATTGCAAGAGTCAGGCCTTATGTTCCCCACCTCAGAGGGCCAGAGAATTTTAGCCATCCTGCAACTGAGTTTGAAAGATGCTAAGGTTGCAAGACAAAGGAACAGGGAGGGGGCATTCTGACATCTGGACAGTATGTTTATTTGCAGGGCTGGTTGAAATTAGCTCATTGAAATTAGCAATTCTTTAGAATTTTAAAGGGGGAGAAACTGCACCTTCCTGTGAAGCAAGCCCCACCATGCAGATCGAAAAGAGCCTCAGCCAGAAGAGAAACTACACTATGAGCCACCGGGTGTGCAGGCTGAAAAAACAGTAGGGCATCCTCCCCCACCCCCAGCTGATTCAGAGGACTCGGGCTGAGATGATAGCAACTGAGGGGAAGGGAGTAGCTTGATGCTTGTATTGTTTGGTTGACTGCAGGCCTGAGGCTGGCGGTCAGGGCATCTACTTGGAGGATGGCAGTGTGCACTGTGGCAACTGTGGGGGACACCTCCTACCTTGTTTTTGAAATCCAATGTTTTGTTCCATTTTACTGTTTTGTTTTATCCCTGTGTCTGGTAACCTGAGCAATTATTTTGAAGATAACAATGTGCAGTATTATTCTCGCTGTTGTTTTGTTCTGATTTATTGTTTTGTTTTATTCAAAATTATGTTTTGATTGGTTTTATTCTGTTTTGTTTTGTTTGATTTTACTGCATCTGATGGTATGGACAACTATTGTGACAATAGCAAGATACACTATGGTAGCCATGGTTGATTTCCTATTATCCTGCTTTGAAGTTGTGTACCACTTTCACTGCTGTGTTTGGATTGGCTTTATTCTGTTTTGTTTTGTTGGGTTTTATTCTCTTTAAAATGAAATAAAAATATCTAGTATAAAAAAGAATTTGAAAGGAAAAGCTTGGTTATTATTTCATCCAACAATTAATTGTTGAGCTTCTATATGGACCAAGAAAGGTTTTAGTCATGGGAGATGGGGCAAAATAATCATGAGTAACAACAAAAAAGACATAATCTGTTTATTATTATTGTTATTATTGAAGTAATCTCATGAACAAATGGTCAACCATCACTGACAGTATGTGTCATGGAACCAAAAAAAAAGTGGGTGTTTCTTGTCTTTGTTTTATATGCTAGAAAAGCCAGCAACCAAATAACCACAAAATACACACAAAACTGCTGTGATGGTTTGTGTCCAGTGTCCCCCCAAGCCTCATGCAGTCATGGAGGCAGCTGAGTCTAACCTTTGTGATTGGTATGTTGTGTTGTGCTGAGATTGGCAGTGTGAGTGCTGCACCCACCCAGGGCGGAGCCAGCGTACTATATAAGGGAGGGAAGAAGGAATGCTTTCCTCCTTTTGCCCTTTCACTCTTGCTGCTTGCAGCCACCATGAACAGCTGCCCCTCAGCCATGCCACCCTACCTTGGAGCCAGTTGAGTATGGACTGAAACCTCCAAACACTATAAGTTAAATAAACTTTTCTGGCCGTTGGTGGACAGTGAGAGGAGAGAACAAGGCCTCATCAAGAAGCAAGCCCCTCTTGTAAACCAGCACCATGCAGGGGCTGCCACTGGCAGGGGGACAGCGAGACCCCAGCCCCTTCTGGCATGTGGGCTGACCAACAAGAGGTACCAGCTCCCCAC
>RJWT010034230.1:0-13723 GCA_004365215.1 Cuniculus paca
AGAAGTGCCAGTTCAAGATTGGATGATGAGGGAAACCTGATCGGCACGTGGCCTGTGAATAATATCCTGGTGATCCGAAGGAATCACACAGGCAGGTATCGCAGAATACAAAGCCTTGTAGGGATGAGGTGCAGTAACAAGAAAAGTTCTCAGCCATGAAGAAGTCAGTGAATGCTCCAAGTCAAGCCTCCTGCCACATGGCCCTCATCACAGCATTGAACGAGGTCAAGGAAATAGGATTGCCAGCTTGGGCTTGACCTGGGAACCTTAGCAAAACCCATCTCAAAACAAGAAGAAGAAAGAAAGAAAGGAAGAAAGAAAGAAAGAAGATAAAAAAGAGAAAAGAAAGGAAAAGAAAAGGAATAAAAAGAAAAGAAAAGGAAAAGCAAAGCAAAGCAAAACAAAACAAAGCCAAGCAAAGAAAAAA
The DNA here is from genome assembly GCA_004365215.1 of Cuniculus paca. NCBI lineage: Eukaryota > Metazoa > Chordata > Mammalia > Rodentia > Cuniculidae > Cuniculus > Cuniculus paca. The sequence continues at coordinate 428 of RJWT010034230.1, forward strand.
GAGAAAAAAAAAAGGAATGAAAAGAGAAAGGAAAAGAGGCCTGGGATGCTGGAATGTTGCCCAGTGGTACAGTACCACTGGATTTCATAGTCATATTTTTAAAATGCAGCCATTAGATTCATGTGATGAAGTGACTTGTGTAGCAGAAAACAGAACGGAGCACAGAGCAGCAGAAGTTATAAAAGTTGATCCAAAAATCATATTAGCTTGTGAGCTCTTCTAGGCTTTACTGATCTTCAGTGAGTAAGGTTCTGACCTTCCAAAGGAATGAATGAAAAATTAGTGTTGAACAGTGAAGTGTCAAACAGATAGTGTTGAGTAGTGTTGATCTGGCTTTCATCCCAAAAATTGTTTTGGTTTGCATATTGATAGTTCATGTAAGGGGATATGAAGAGCAGATGTTCAGATAGATGATTCTGACTTGGAGAAATTGGTGTTGGATCAGCCCTGGAGAAGATCTGAACAATGTAGTAAGTTGTGAAGGCAAATAAATAGATAAGCCTATCCGATGAGGGTATATGAATAAAAGAGAAAAGTAAGAGTCAGAATCTGAGGAAACTTCAGTAATTACAGACAAATAATGGAGGAGGAGTTTATAATAAATGAGTCAGGAAGTATGTTTGCATGTCATTTTAATGATTCCTCTGCTGTTGTCTGAGCTCTCTTTATCTCTTCTCTGTGTGTGTGTGAGTGTGTGTATGTGTGTTAACCTTCCTCTTACACATTCAGCACGTCCATATTTACTCTGACTTTTCCATTTCAGATTTTCAGGCTCCTAAACATGTCTGGAATTACTGCTGTCATAAATCCTCCATCACAATTAATGACCTCAATCTCCTGCCCTGCGTGACCTTAGACTTTATTCCAAAATTTTCTTATTTTATTTCTGAATACACTGGCAATTTTACAACTCACTTGTAAATATTTCCCCCTTCTTTTGTTCTAGGATATTGGTGTTTAACTGGTTTATTCCAAAGACGTAAGTAGTATTTACCAATTTTCTTTATAATTATTTTTACTTCGTGCATTCATAAGATTAAACTTTATTTTTTCAAAATATGTCGAACTCATATATCAAAACAAGAACCTTTGAAATCTTATCTTCTTATATCATAAGTTATTTCATAGTTATTTTTATAGTTACTTTTATTGTATCCTACCTTTTTTTTTTTTTTGACAGTCTCTCCATGTAGTTCAGGCTGACTTGGAACTCACTGTGTAGCCCAGGCTGGCCTCAAACTCAGTCATCCTCCTGCCTCAGCCTCCCAAGTGCTGGAATAACAGGCATGCACCACCACACCCAACCTTGTATCCTACCTTTGCAGCAATTATTGTGCCTTTTTATTTTCTACCTTAACACACATGCCTTCAAGGAAGAAATGTTTATAGGCTGCATGATGAACTAAAGATTATTTGATTCTTAACAAGATGTTATGTGGAAAAAAATTTTCTTCAAGAGAGTAAAGAATAAAAGAATTTAAAGAGTAGGAAGTGCATTAAACAAATGGACATATTTCTTAATTGAAGAATGCTTGCAGAATACTTGTTGAATTGCCAAGTGCCCCATAATGCATGTAGTATTTAAGAAATACTCTTTCTTTTTGATAATCTAGTATATAAATTATTCTGCTCAGAGCACACGGTGCATCTCTGAATACCAAAATTTATTGGAACAGCTTTAGCTTTGTGGTCTCTTCATATCAGTTTCCTCTAAAATGTCTTCATAAATTGAGTCTAATTTGTAAATCTGATTATTTACTTCCTATATTTGAAGCATTCAAATGGCTTTTTACTGCTTTTAAGATAATACCCAAATCTAGAAGAAATTTAATACATAAATTTGTGAACTTTCTTTTTTGCCTTTCTGCCCACGTTCTGAACTTCAGAGAGGAACTCTACTTTCTTCACAGTTTCATACCACTCATATCCTTTTCTGTTTCTATATAGGTACCTCTCTTTCTCTTTGTAAGCTAAGTATCTTTCTTCACTTCATATCTATTTGTTCTTGTGAGTCTGTCCTACCTGCTTCTAGTGGTACTGCATACAAATGGATTATAGTTTTCAGTTGTGCTGTCATAACCTCCAAGCATCAATTATACTCTTGTCAAAACTTCCACAGTGATATAATATATTTTCAATGTGTCTTGTTCTTGCATGAGATCAATTTCCTAACACAGAACCTGGTACCTATGTGGAAGAAATAGAGTGAATAAATTGAATAATATACTCATAATTTTGTGTTTATCTAAAAATGTATGTGATCATTTTCTGCTATGAATTTAATAACTGCATTCTTTTGTGAGAAATTACTCTTGTTAATATTTTCTTGGCTACTTCCCAACTCCAGTTGTGTTTTTTTATTTTAGTAAAATTAGACTTAGACTAATGTGGTTAGAAGAAATTTAATACATAAATTTGTTCTTATTTTCATTTAACAGGTGTGGTGCACTAAGTAGTTCTTTGTTAATATTATGGTGTAGCATGATTTATTCCCTTTCCTCTTGCAAACTATTACTCATCTTAGTAGGCATATGCGATGATCTGATATTTAATTCCAGTAAAATTTCACGTTTGCTGTTTAATATCATTGTCTTCTGTATGATTATATATGCCACTTTTATCTTGCAGATGGTGCGTGTTAAAAAAGAAGTTAATCTAAGGATCCAATTAGCAGATCGTATTTTACTCTTTGAAGAATTATAAATGAAATTTATTTTATGATGTTTGTACTTTTCCTTTTATAATTAGAAGTTATAAAAAAGAAATTAAAATATATAAGTGAAAAATAAATGTTATAAAACAAATGTGACTTATACAGTTGTTTTATATAGATGTTCCTGCATAGTATTGGGGATAATATAATTTGGAAAACAAGGCTTGATATTATTTGTCTCTATTTCCAATCAGATACACTTCTCTAAAGAAATTCCATTTCTAGGTAGGCAGTAATACAGTACAATTGTATAACTTGTCTATGCTAATCTAAAAGATGAATAGAGTACATTATTGGCCGTCTGCCATTTTTAAATGTTCCCCAACAATGGTTTGGTGGAACTGCAGTTAATTTGTGGACATTAAATTGAATGTTAATTCCTGAAGACATCCCAATAGCTTAATAATGCAGATTCAATTATTATAATACATCTATAATACTAATAAATATTCAATGATCATTTATTGTATTTTAACAAAAATAGATGAGAGATATTTTAAGAATAAAAACATACAAAAATTGTTATTAGAAAGTCCATGATATTAGTAGACAGGAATGATGGAAGAGATTATGTACAAACACATATGTCTTTCAAAGTAAAATATCTCTACTAATTTGTCTATATTATTTTTGACAATACTTTAATAAACTAAAGTGGATTTTAAATAGTTTTAAAATGTTAAGTTATGCATTGTTACAAAATGTTTAAATCATTTAAAATATAAAATTAGACCGAGTGTGGTGGCCCATTCCTGTAATCTAAGCACATGGGAGACTGAGGCAGGAGGATTGCCAGAAGTTCAAGGCCAGCCTGGGCTGTATAGTGAATGCAAGGCCAGCCTGATCTACACAGAGAGACTCTCTCAAAAATAAAATAAAATAAAATAAAATAAAATAAAATAAAATAAAATAAATCACTAGCATTACAAGTTGTATATTCTAAATATTTTTAGTGAATTTTTAATATTAGAAATAAGTATACTGAGCTCAAATGAAGTACTTAAGAATCATTTTAGTATTTTATGGCATATTACTTGCTCCGTGGAATTTGACCAATATATAAATTAAACTAGTGTTTGGTGGCTGGGTTGACAAACTGTGAAGACGTGGTAGAATGCTGCTCTGGAGTAAAGTGGACAAAACAGAGCACAATGAGGAATCTCAAATGGATCCTGCTGTGTGGAGCGTGGCAATCAGGAAGACTGTACATTTTGGGAATCTACTTTTAGGACATTTTGGAAAAGGAAAAATGATTGGTACAAACAAGTGGATCAGTGCTTACTTTGATGGACCGTATATACTAAAATTGGAATGAAACAGACAAAATTAGCATGGCCCCTGAGGGAAGACGCCATGTAGATTCACTCAGTGTTCTATTTTCAAAACAGACAAAATCAAGCATTGCTGTGATTTCCTCATGGAGGGACAGAGCGAGTGGGTGTATCAGCTACAAGAGTGGTCCTATGAAAAACTAAGAATTGATGTACATATTCTGTTTTGGTTATGATGATACATATGGGATTGCACGTGTGTACAAACTCATAAGTTGGTTCACTGAAGATAATATTTTATTATATATGTTTTTTCAATGAATTAATATATCATGCTGTGATTACATACACATTATTGAAGTTTTTTCCTGTGAATTGATATTAACCATATACTTACACTAATTTTTTATGGCACAGTTTCTAGATAAAGTGTAATAAATCCATCTCCATATGTATGTTTCCTTAAAAGTAGTAACTATATAATTCATTCATGTACTCAATGTAATTTCATAGAAATTAATTAAAATTTGGAGATAGCGATGTTTCTTATAGTATCATATAAGAAAAGGATTAGCATTGGCTACTGTAAATGTCTAGTGGTATTAAAATGTCATATGAATTGAAGAAATTTATTTTCATGATGAATGCATTAATATTCTCATACTTTAAATTTCTTCTAATTATTTTATATCTTTCCATCCTGAATCAATGCACTAAGGTTCCATTATAAAGAAAAGAAAATATGCATAATTTTATTTAAACATATCCTTCACTGTCATATATGTGCCATTATATATATATATTTTTTTAAGTTGCACTCTCATTAAGCAATTTGACTTTTGTTATGTCAGGACTTTGTCTTCCAAAGAATATGTGTATTGTACACGATTAAAAAATGGAATGATTGAAAACGATTGTTTCATGTTGTTACCTATAGTGAACACTTTAGCTGTTTTGAAACTCCTGCTAGAATCTTGACAGAACCTATTCTAAAACTGTCTGTTTTAGAATATGCTGTAGTCACACAGACCAAAATGGGAATAGAGGTCAACAGAAGACCACATGTCTCATTGAAGTTGACCTGTCACCAGGCTGTCTCACCCCAGGGCTTAGCTCATTATGTTTAGTTCATGCATTATATAGTTTTCCACATATATTTTAAAGAAATTATTCCATGTCAGGCACCCTTCTACCTCATGGAAATGCATTATTAATAAATTTGAATTTCACTATCAAAGACAAAGAGGCCTGCCAAAGAGCAACTCTACCACAGTAAATAAGTTTACATATAAGAGAACATGTAAAAGGGGAGAATGAACTTGTCCTCAAGTTTCAGGAGGATTTGGAGACATGGCGATGAATGTGGATCTTGAAGAATGGGCCTGTTTTTGCTATGATGTATCATGTAAAATGTGGGACCAAAGAACAGAGAAAAGCTATGGAAGCATATGGAATATAAACTGTTTGAAACATTTTCACATGATCTAAGCCAAAAGAAAACATGGTTATATTTGCCAGCTAAAAACACTTATAAATCTGGCAATAGTTTGAATGTTGATTTAGAAAAAAATGAAATATATTTTCATCATTACAAAGATCTTGTAGATTTTTACCTTGAATTTTTGTTGTGCAAAGCATGGAGTGGAACATAGCCCATTTAATGGTATAGGTAATATATAAATTCATGATATTCTACAAAACTTTTACAATTTTTAATTTTATTAGCACATGTTCGTAATTCATGCAGTTTACAGTCATCTTGGGAGTGGTTACATGTATATACCCATAACTCCCTTCTTTCCCCTCCTCTCCTATTCCCCCAATTCCCCATCCCATTTTTCATTCTAGTTAACATTGCTATTAATTTAAACTCACGTTATGGCATTCAGTGTTCACATTAGTTTTGTTTATTAGGTTCCTACGTAGGGCACAATTTTGTTTTCATTTTCCCCTCTGTTCTACCTCACCACTTTGCCCTTCTTCCCTTGGACCACTTCCCTATTGCAAGAGATTCATTCACTTGTCTCTTTCTAGCCGTCCTTTATCATTTTCCTCATGTGTACTTTGGATCATTCAAATAAGAGCAATTGCACAGTATTTAAGCTTGTCTTCTTGTTCATTTCACTCAACATTGTATTTTCCAGGTGCATCCATTTTCCTACAAATGTCTCAAATCTGTTATTCTGTATAGCAGAGTAGTATTCCATTGTATACAGATACTACATTTTCTTTATCTAATCATTTGTTGAGGGGTATATAGGCTGTTTCCAGGAATTAGCTATTATGAATTTTGCTTCATAAACATTGGGATGCATATATTGCTGCAGTATGATGTTTTAAGGTCTTTGGGAAACATACCTAGCAGGGGGGATAAGCGAGTCATACAGAATTTTCTAATTTCAGTTATTTGAGAAATTTACATACTGATTTCTGTAACAGTTGTACTAGTTTGCATTCCTACTAGAAATAAAGGAGGGTTCCTCTCTCATCACACCCTCACCACCATTTTTTATTGTTTGATTTCTTAATAATTTTTATTCTTTCTAGAGTAAGATCAGATCTTAGCATTGTTTTAATTTGAATTTTTCTAATGACCAGAGATGTTGAGCATTTTACCATATATTTGTTGACCATTTGTATTTCTTCCCCTGTGGAGTGTCTGTTAATTTTTCTTGCCAATGACTTGACTGGATCTTTAGTTTTAGGTGTTTTGTTTATTTACTTTTTTTTTTTTTTTTTGCGGCACTGGGGATTAAACTCATGACCTTGCACTTGCCAGGCAGGCGCTTAGGCCATTGAGCTAGATCCCTGGTCCTTGTGTTTTTGAGACAGGGTCTCACTATGCCAATCAGGCTGGCCTTGAGCTCACTTTGTAGTCCAGGCTTGTCTCAAACTCACAACGATCCTCCTGTCTCAGCCTCCCGAGTGCTGGGATTACAAGCCTGAGCCACCACGCCTGGCTAGTTCTATGGTCATTAGTCCTCTCTCTGAGGTGTAGTTGGCTCGTATTTTCCCCATTCTGTAGGTTGTCTCTTCACGCTAATGATTGATTCTTTTCTTGTACAGAATTGTTTTAGTCTGATATAATTCAATTTGTTGGTTCTTATTGTTATTTATTATGCAAATGAGGTTCTGCTTAGTCAATCCTTTACCTATAAATTCAAATATTTTATCTAATTTGTCTTCCAGTAGGTTTACTGTTTCTGTTTCACTGTTTAAATCTTTGATCTATTTTGATGTTAATTTAGTATATGGTTAGAGACAAGGGTCCTGTTTCAATCTTCTGCACACAGATAACTAGTTTTCCCATTGTCACTTGTTGAATAGGCTATCTTTCTTCCAAAATATGCTTTTGGCCCCTTTGTTGAAGATCAAATAGCTGAGTGTCTCTGGGTTCGATATCCTCAATTTTACTTAAATGACATGCATATCTTTTTTTACTTCTGTATCATTATTAATTTGTAGTATACCTTTAAGGGAGATATTCCTATGTCTCCTGCTTTTCTCTCATTGTCCAGCATCAGGTTGCTATAGTGGATCTGTTTTGATTCCATATAAATTTTAGAATTTTTTTTAAGATATGTAAAGTATGCTGCTGGTATTTTCATTGGGACTGCACTGGATCTGTATAACATTTTTTAGAAGCATTTTGAAAATATTGATTGTGACTATTCAAGAGCAGGAAACTTTATTTCATTTTCTGATGTCTTCTTCAATCTTTTTTCTCAAAGTACTCTAGTTTTGTTTTGTAGAGATCTTTTACTTCCTTGTTTAGGTTACTTCCTAGATTTTTCATTTTTCTTGAAGCTACTATGAATGGTATTATTTTCATAATTTCCTTCTCAACCCATTTACTGTTGATGTACATAAAATGGTCAGGGTACAAAATATTTTAAATATCTTTAGAAAATAATGGTAAAACGGTACTGAATTTTGAATGTGGCTTTGTATTTCATTTTTTGATAGCTAGATCATGTTTATGTGGCTTTTCTTTAAATATAGCAAACATTTCTCAATTTTTACTTGTAATGGTTGATACATTGTGTCAACTTGAGAAATTCATAAGTTTAAGCAACTCAGCAGGGAGCCAGGGTCCTTACTTTGTAAACATCTTCAACCTGTGCAAGAGGAGGGCACAGAGGCGGTGTCAGTGCTACACCCACCCTGGGGGAGTAGTAGCCTGCTTATAAGGGAGGAGAAGAGACTTGTTCTCTCCCCACTTTTTGCTTTTGCTGCCTTTGCTGTCTTCTGCCAACTTGAAGTTTTGCTCGTGTAATTCCATCCTGTCTTAGAGCCAGTTGATCATGGACTGAAACTTTCACAAATTGTGAACTAAATAAACATTTTCTTCCTTAATTTTGGGTGTCAGATATTTTTTCTCAGCAATGAGAGAAAAGTAACCAAGAGACTAGTTTTCTGGACAAGTATCTCAATTCTTTGTGTAGTTACAAAGCAAATCAGACCTTACCATTAGCCCTTAAAGACTGGCAATGTAGCTGAAAAAAGTCACTAGTACAAGTAAAAAAAAAAATTAAAACCATATTTCTGTGATAAAATAGAGAACTGAAAAATATCACCCCTTCAAGGGAGATAAACTGAAATAAAAATATAAGGTAACAGCTTCTTTTTAGATCCTAAAATCAGAAAACTGGGGGAAATGTTAAATTATGTTTATGATATTAAAAAGCACAGTCAGATTTTTCTTTGTTCTAGTGAATATACTTCTACACACACACACACGTACCACTACTCTTCCTGCTAGAAGTCTTAAACTTATATTTGCAATATTTTACAAATTCATCATTGCATCATAGAAATAATGGAATGAAATAGAACTAAATGTAGGTTTTGGCTTTGGGCCATTTTTTTTACAATATTCTTTATAATGTACTTAGAAATGAAGATAAAGATAGACACTAAAGAGTAGCTACAACAGGAGCAGGCATAAAACTACCTTTTAAATATAGAATTAAATTCATTACTAAAATGGAGAAAAATTGACTATTAGAAAGTCCTGATTTATGACAATACAAAATCTTGTGAAATTTCTCAGATTATGAATAGATTCATGAATTTCTCTGAAATGGGGGAAAGTGTTATTCTTTTTTTGCATTCATGCATTCATTAGATGGGATATTAATAAAATCTAAACCTTTAGTAAAGCAGAACACATCAAACTAGTAAGTATGTGTGGCTACAACATACATAGGTACTCATGCACTTGAGAAGTAAAATATCTTAATTAAATATTTTCAATAGCCCCCTCTATTGTTGAAAGTGATCCCAATAAATTTTAAATAGATTTCTCTAACTTTGTGTACATTATAGAGTTTATTATGTAGGTATTTAATGATCACCAGTTTTGTATATTTTCACATATTAGGCTTATTTTTGTGTTAATAAGTGGAAAATTAACTTATTAAATACATCATTTGATACTCATAAATAAGTGATATACACTGTATTTCCCCTGTACTAAAAAAAGAAAGTATTGCTGAACATCATGAAATATTACACAAGTAAGATTAAAAATCTGTTACCTCAAATCTATGTGAATTCAAACGTGTTGTTCTAATTTAAGTGTTATAAAATCATTGATATTGAGCTTAAGAACTATAACTGTATATTGTTAATAAAATCCAGAAAAATATATTGAAAAGCTGTGTATAAAACTTTTAAAGATATGCATTGACATTCAATAATTTGAAATGAATGTACTCTGTATAACAATTTCATTGGCATAAAGAAAAGCAAATATTTCCCCTAAATTAAAGTGAGGCTTCCATTTTTAAAATTTTTTTGCTGGAACCAGGTGTGGTGGCCCACACTTGTAATCCAAGCATTTTTTTTTTTTGGTACCAGGAATCAAACTCACGACCTTGCACTTGCTAAGCAGGCATTTATGTTGCTGAGCTAAATTCCTAGCCCCAGCTTTCATTTTTAAAATTTGTAAAAATTAGTCTATGATACCTCAACATAGCAAAGGCTATAAAATGCTAGATTTTGTTCATTGTTTTCATAATGTTGATATTATACTTTTACTGAATACATTTTTCTGGTATGAATATGAATATACTTGAGAAATGAATTGCTGGAATTATATCGACAGGTTGTAATAGGTCATTTTCAAGTGGTTCCATTTTCTGCGTCTAATACTCTATTAAGATAACAATCTTTCGCTTTCCTTCTCATATTTAATTTATTTTCTTACTTCTTCTAGAATTTTTTTTCTCTTAACAGTAATTGGTAACTATATCAATAAACATTATAAATCTGGCATCATGCTTGTTCTAAAATATTCTCCAAAACAATTTATCCTTGATAACTAAGGTCTGTGACTTCATTTCTGTTGTCTTCTCTTCATTGCATGGAATGTGTGAATTTTAGTACAATCTTAAATTTGACTTGCCCTCTTGGAATACAGGAGTTAAGAAAGAGGTGAAGTTATTCGTGTAATTGTCTCTGATTCAACATACATAGTATAATACTGCTTAAGATAAAAACCAAGTTTTTAATGATATCTTTTATTCCTAAAAACATGAACATTTGTTTTGGAACTGAAAAGTCTGCTAATTAATTTTGAATCATTCCATCTACTTTTTTCAGTATCACTGACAAGAAAGGAAGAAGCATATCAACTACTAATAATCACAAAAGCATCAATAGTTCCTTTAAAACTACATCCAAATGCTGTTTCTATGTTAATTCACAAATTACATTTACCTGAATCCTACAAGATTGCTCTCTTACAATATAGTATAATTTCTGAACATTATTTTTTCTATTTTCAAAAATATGACATTTGTTTTCTCACTTTTTAAATGAATGTAAGTAGATTTCCTCTAATAGTTAATAATCAGAGTTTATCCTTTTTACTCCTCTGTTCTACCTTTCTCAATGTCTTTTTCCATATAGTGTCATCATTTTTTCTTCTGCTTTTAGACTTTTAGCTCAGAAGACATCTTTTTATTTTTCTGGTTTTTCCCCTTCAGCTCCCCATTCATATATTTAAACCTATTTCATCTATATTCACAACTTCATATTTAAATTTCTGAGGTAACTCCCTAATTGTTCTACTCTCTTTCCCTGTTGCCATTATGAGGCCAAACTGTCCTTACTAACTCAGAACACAGTAGCTAAAAATATTTGTTTATGTCACATCCTCCCACCTTTCTACTCCCTCAAATCCCTATATTTTTGCAAGCTCCACCTCATAGAAGGTGACACAAATTTCATAGAATATTTTGGGTAGTTTCCAAAAGGGAAAGTGTTGACTTTAGAAGGTGTTTTATGTATTTTTTTTTGAGATAATGGAAATATTGTATGACATTCAGAACTTGGGAGCCAGCAGAAATGTGAGATTTCCCTTGCACATTGAATCCCTTAAAGTAAAAACTATCTGTATCTTGCAGATACAGATCATTGCTGGAATTACAACAATGTGTTGTTCTAATAGGTCAATTTCAAGTGGTTCCATTTTCTGTGCTAATACTCTATTAAGATAGCAATCTTTCCTTTTCCTTCTTCTCATATTTAATTTATTTTCTTACTTCTTCTAGAATTTTTTTCTCTTAACAGGAATTGGTAACTATATCAGTAAACATTATAAATCTGGCATCACGCTTGTTCTAAAATATTCTCCAAAACAATTTATCCTTGATAACTAAGGTCTATGACTTCATTTCTGTTGTCTTCTCTTCACTGTGCTTCAAATGTCCAAATTCATGTCACGAAAAATTACCCGAAAGAACAAAATTCAACACTGTTTAAAGAGCAGAATTTTGTAAGAAATGAAAAGATATAAAACAAGCTGAAACAAAATCTCCATTTCATAAAAATTTGTAAATATCTCTAGAAACAAAACTGAGATCCATAATTGGAAAAATTTTTCTGAAACACCAACAAATTAAAGAAGTAACAAGATTAGCAAAGAAAGACACTAAATATTTAAAGGAAACAATGGTCATGAAATGAAGGATAAGCACAAGAAACAAACACAACTTCTTGATATGCAAGATACACTGTCGGAATGAAAGAAAAAAATGAGGTAAGATCAGAAAAAAATAATATTGCAGAAAAAAAATAAGCATTAGTGAATGTGAGAGTAAAAATAGAAACTAAACAGAATGATCTAAAACCAAAAAACAGGAAAGGTGATCAATAACCACCAAATCATTGGTTCTATCTAAGTAATCAGACTTGCAATGAGAACTGGAGGTACTGAAAAACTGAAAACATTTTGGAAGGTCTAATTGTAGGCCTACATTTGCAATCGTATAAACTCAAAATCTAAAAATTCCAAAAGAAATGAAGCAGAACAAAAATTAAAATTCCATGGCAAGGAATATCATAAACATATTTCTTCAGCAGTGAAAAAAGAAAGCTTTAAAAGGAGGTAGACAATAATGGTATCAAAGTGTAGTAAAGATAAGAATGACGACAGACTCCTCATCAGAAATTATTTAAGCCAGAACTAGTAATCATTATAAGCATAGTGAAATTCAGTAGGAGATAGATTTGAATATCATCATCAACCAATAATATCTCATTGATTACTACAGAGCACTCCATCTAGTAGCAGTATCATATTTAATATTTTATAATAATTTGAATCCAAAGAATGTGGAAAAATTAAAAGTTAAGTACAACACTGGATATTATTGTAACAGAAAACAAATAATTATAAAGCAGCATAAGTAGTAAAATAATAAAAGAATAAACACAAATTATGGCTTTAAAACTAACAAAATTAGTAGCTTCTAATAAAAATAAAATAAAGGGGAATATATGCATCACCAAAATATGAATGACAAAGGTACTATGCTAGAGACCCTACCTATATTAAATTGATGATAAGAAATATGATTAATACTTTATGCAAATAAATTCAACAACATAGGTAAAATGTACAAATCCATTGAAAATTAATTATTAAATGGACTTAATTAGTAATATTAAATATAAATAGATTCAAAAGTATTACTGGAATTGTGTTATGTGTTAATCTATGCCAAATTGACCTCACTGTTGAACATAATGGAATTGTTGATAGAGAACTAATAGTGTTAACCACCACAGAAAGAGTATTTGCTCACTAACTTTAACAAGACAGCATGTCTCCGGATTACTTTGCATAACACCTCTAAAGTAACATTTGTTATGTTCATGTAACATTTGTTTACGTAACATTTTTCTCTTATTTTCATGCTAAGGTTTAGAGTGCCTTACAATGATTTTATTTCTTTTTTTAATGATTTTATTTCTTGAGGAAACAATTTCTAAACTGTCTCATATACCTTATCATGGGGTAGG
>RJWT010034231.1:0-13723 GCA_004365215.1 Cuniculus paca
ATATAATTAACATCTGTCTAATTAGTGATAAAATAAAATGGTAAAATGAAGATTTCCTAGTATTTTATGAAGTTTTTAGAAAGTAAATATTAATGCTGATATGTGTTCATCTTTTCCATTTCCCCTGTGTACTTACCATGAAAAATGCAAGAAACTTTTGGAAAGATGATTATTTAAAAATTTTCAGTTAATCTTGATCATCTGTAGTTTAAGATTCAGATAATCTTTCTTTTACTTTCCATCTTATAAGAGGGAAAAGTAGAACTGTCTCAATTTGGCAACTCCTCATGTCATTCTATTCCTTATACTATTCCACTTTTCTCCCTTGAGGGGCATGGAATCAAGGGAATACATATGAGGACAAGCAGAATTTGCTAGGGAGCTGCTAGTCTGTCTCTACTTGCACCTTTGATTAAATTTCTTTTATGACAGGACTTTTGCAGCATTCTTCTGAAAAGTCATCCATCAGCTCGCTGGCCATACCTGGAGATGAAGAGTCCCTTTTCTTTCTAAATCTTTGATGTAAAAGATTTTAATTTTTAAACACATAGATGTGTTGAGTGAAGGGATTTAGTAATAAGCATTGCTTTTTTTAGTGGTCATAACTCAAACTTTTTAACACTGTTCTTAAGTGGTCACTGGGAAAAACCTAGACTACTTCCTTTTCTAAGCCCCATGTTATTGACTCACCCACAGTGAGATAAGAACACAGAACATTTCTCCTCTGCCTTGAGACTCCAGTGACAGGGTGTCTCCAGTGAAAACCAATTTTACAGCAAATGAACCAGTGCTGAAGCATCATTCCCTGATAACACAAGGAGCACCATGGGCTTCACGGCAGAACTGACCTTAACCATGTCACTGCTGAACACATCCTGCAGTGGCTAATGAGATGCGACTGTCATTGGGAATCGCTTGACTCTGTGCAAATCTTTTCAGGTTCCTATTTCCCTGACAGTGTGGTTTAAAAAGTAATTGGCATGTTTGAGAGTTCTAGCTTCAGTTTCAAAAAGACCTGAAATGAAGATAGTTTCTACTGCTTGTAACTATATGAGATGCACCTTTTCCTGTTTCTGTAACACAGTCACTATGTCACATAATATCTCTTTAACATTCAAGAATGTTATTTAGCCTATGAAAAATTTTTGTCCTCATCTGAAACTTGAACAGTTAAATAAAGTGCTATGAGAAAATACACACAGTGAAATATTATTTGGCCAGAAAAAAATCCTTTCACTTCTGACAAGAGACGAAATTACAGGTCATTATGTTAAGTAAAACAAACTGACACAGAAACACTAGTGTCATGTGATGTCACTCATATGGAACCAAAATGAAACAAATTGGCTTCACAGAAGCTGAGAGTAGAAAAGTGATTTCTAGAGACTGGGAACAGTAGTAGTGAGGGTGAAATGGGAAAATGGAGATTTATGAGGAATGATTTACAGATATATAAAAGCAAGGTATTCTGGTGTGTCCTTGCACTTTGAGATGATTACATATAGCAGTAATGTACTGTAGAGTTAAAGAAAAAGGAAGAGAGAATTTTGAAAGCTTTTACCATACCAAAATGATAAATGTTTAAGAAAATAAAGTATGCTTAATCTAGTATAAATATTATAAAATGTATTTCTGTTAGAAGCATAACATGGTAGCTAATTAATAAGTACAACAGTTTTATTTTATTTTATTTTATTTTTTGGTGGGGAGTGTTTGAGACAGGGTCTTGCTATGTAGTTCAAGCTGGACTTGAACTCATTATGTAGATCAGGTTAACCATGAACTTGTGGTGATCCTCCTGCTTTGGCTTCAGGAGTGCTGGAATTACAGGTGTGCATCACCAAACCCAGCTTAATATGTACAATTTTTTTCATTTTGTATATCAGTGAACATAACATTAATAGAAAGATAGCACAATACTTAATACTCAAGTAACTAGCTCTTATTGATTTAATAGCTAACTAGTTATTATCATTTCATAATACTTTGAACATGTAATATAATTATATGGGCAAATTGTATAGTTTCTTTAAAATCACACAGTAAACACTTAAAAATTATTACTATCATTAATTTCACATAAAGGCAACAGAGAAACTTTTGTTGCATCACAAATAATAAAAATTCCATAAGATCTTCATGTTTCCAACTTTGAGGACGTATCTCTCTAGTTAAAAAGAAATCTCAAACTTAGCTGCAGAACTGAAAGGCTGACAACTTATAATACCCTCAAAAATGTTTTGCAAACATTCTCTATTTTGAAGTATAAATATAAAACAAAAATAAAAGATGAGTTTCAGTCATGGCAATACTTATTTGACAAATCCATGACTATGAATTTAAGGAAGGAGAGACACCTCAAAAGATTTCTGCCTCATGATTTATACTGTAAAGCAGTAATAGAAGCTGAACATATTCTATTAAGCGAGGGACTCTAACACTGAGAAAATGTGTACAGTATGTCACACGTTGAAAAATAGTACAGAGTTGTAATTCCTTGTATTAAAGGAAACTAGAAGTCAACTCCATATTTATCTAGGATTCCTTTCTGGGCAAGTTTTCCAGGCTCAGACAGAAACCCTGATGCATACAGACTAAAAGAAGCATTTCTCTTAGTGGAAGGAGGGAATAAAGATTTGACTTCAAATAGGACGACACGAGGCAACTACCGTGTAGGAAGGAGTTGCAAGAGGGAGGAGTCTTAGAAATATCCTTAGGCTGCCACTTAGTTTTGCACTAAATACTAACCTGCATGGTCACAGTGCAACACTCAAGAAAACTCAGCAGAGGACCTCACCGGAGGAAGGAATAAGCTATTTCAGGGCATATTGTACTAAGACGCTGGAGTTTGAAAAAAGTAGAGGGAATAAACACCTTCAAATGCTTAGAAATGGATTTGTGAACCCTAATTGAATGGGAGTACACACCATAAGAATAGTGATTTTTAATATAAGCCCTAAAATTAAACTGCATTACTATATGCCACATAGACATCTGAAATAGGTCAAGTAGCTTTGGAAAATGGTGTCCAAATAGTTTACTTATTTTTCTTTTTCTTTTTTTTAACCAAAACTGAAAGGAGAATTGAATATGTAATGATTATACATATTTCTTGTAGGAAGTTGGTAAGGGCAGTGTAAATTTACAGGTGAAGTGAACTGTACTTTGTATATGAATTGGTAAATTTGGTTGTAACAGATGCATAGATTAAGGATTTTGAAACTACTGGCATGGTGGCACACACCTGTAATTTCAACACTCAGGAGGCTGAGTCAGAAGGAGAGCTGGGAGTTTGACATCAACCAGGGATATGTAGTGAGTTCAAGACCAGCCTGAACTACATAGCAAGAACCTGTCTCAAAAAAAAAAAAAAAAGGAACAGGAAAAGGAAAAGAATTTTTAAACTAGAAGGCTGAATTGATGATAAAATAAATTGTGAAAAAAAGAGGATACTAAATTCCCACTGCCAAGGAAAGAACTTATAAATAAAGACTAATATAAGTAAAGTGGTATGGGAAAAGCAAACAAAATTACCATTCAATTTACAATGTCTAACTGGTAAGCTTTTATTTTAGTGAAGAAAAGTAGAGAAAAAATTAATGCAAGTTCTGAGTTGTTAAATAAACTTTTTCAAGGTAAAATAAAATGATGTCAGTTCTAAATTTGTGCCTATGTTAAAGAACACAAAGTATTACATGAGGCAAATAGAGATGGTAAATATATTTTTTATTTATTTACATATATGCAAATTATGGTTTATCCATAAGATGAGCTATGGTGTT
Source organism: Cuniculus paca (assembly GCA_004365215.1). NCBI lineage: Eukaryota > Metazoa > Chordata > Mammalia > Rodentia > Cuniculidae > Cuniculus > Cuniculus paca. Next base: position 3,783 of record RJWT010034231.1, read on the forward strand.
CAAAATTAAAGAAAACAGTCACACATATAGATCACTTAGTCCAGCTGAGTAAAAGAAACAATACTAGAAGCAAAAAAAAAGTTCAATATATTTATTTAAAGTTCTAAGAAGACGAAAATTAATCTGTATTAACAAAATATTCTCTGAGACCAGTTGAGTAGAAAAAGAGTTAAGGAAAGAATATAAAAGATCAACAAGAAACATATGGTGTTCATGGATATGCTCATTATCTTGATCTTAGTGATAAAGTCATAGTTACACTCATATGTAAAATTTATGAAATTGTACATGGTAAATATGTGTGATATCAACAAAGTTGTTTAAATAAAATATTAGTAACATAGACATGGATGAGATAGTTGATCATGGAGGATAAAATGATCCAAATGAATGTGGCACAAGGGTAACCAAAGGTATCATCAATGCACTGATACTAGACCTATAGCATGTAGACCTAGAGTATTTATACATATTGAGAAGCAGGGGGTCATCAAAGAAGGAAAACACTGGAAATTGCTGGCTGATTTAAAGGATAACCCAACAGTCAGGTTCCAGAAATTTCAAAACCTAAGGCAGAATTTGTTGAAAGATAAAATTAGTCAAGGATATCTCTATTCATGTGCAAAATTATTTCCTCTTTTTAGTCTCTAATTTAAATTATCACTTCAATGATGACTCTTAAAATCACACCCATTAAATGGATGCATCCTGTATTGTTCTTACGATAAAATTTTTTGTCTACCAACAAAGAATTTATGACACACGAAAATAATGTATATACAGAATATGTCTGTAATATGTTCAACTTTTCACACTGAATATTTTATTTCTTTATATTTTGAATGGAAAGTGACACAGTTGAATAAAAATATTTTCAATGAATGATTACTTTTTAAAATTTTTTTTATTTTAAAGAAAATAGGACAAAACAAAACAAAGCAAATCAAAACAGAGTAGAGTCAAACACAACATAGCATTTCAGAACAGAACACTGCAAGAAATACAGGTCTTCAAAACATAACAACAGGAGATTAACAATGGTTACCCTAGTGTCTCTTGCCTTCTTTGAAATGGTTGTAATGAATGATTACTTAGACAGAAAATCAAATTTTGGCAATATATGTCTTTCCATCATAATTTTCCAAATAACTTTTCAATAAAAATCTGACACACAGTATTAGCACTTAAGTGACCTTCCTGACTAATTAGTAGTTATATTTTTATTACAGCAACTGTATCAGAGAACTTAACTGAAAATTCATTTCCGAAAAAAATACCATGAGAAATGAAGAAATCAATACCTCTAGCTGGGACTTTTCTATGTGGTTCTACTCAGTTTTCATTAAAAATGGCCTTCGAATGTGTCTACTGATTTTTTTCTTCCCTAATTATTGAAGAAACATCGACTCCATAAGAGTACATGGAGTCTGTCTTTGAATGTAGCATGACTCTTTGGTTTATGATTTCACAGAACTTTCCATGGATTATTAGGAAGTAAATAGCAATGAGTTCAGTTTATTTAGAGAGCTAGAAAACACTGACCTTTCAACTTTCATGTTATGAACTTTAAGGAAATATCAAGCTCCGTAATTTTTATGAGACACTATGTTGAAGTAATTAATGTCTTTAATATTTAAATATGCTTAAAAGTCTTGAAATATTTTGTTCAATTTACATTCTTCAGCATAATCACATTAACAGTTACACAAATTAGAGAAAAAACATATTTTTATTATACATATGCCAAATTTTCTGAAAACACTACCAAGTGAAAGTCTTGAGTTTAATTTTGTAGGATTTTAGTTTTATTCTTATAATCTGTCTGCATGCAGATATCTGGTATTATCTGGAAAAGTTATATTTCCCTTAATATAACTGAATCTTTCAAGAATGAAATTGACCTTTGTAAAGTAAGAAAGATAGCTTTCCACAAAACAGTCACAATTATGATCATTGGAAAAACATCACAATGTATTTTAATCAGTATTTGGAATAATTAATTGACTTATGGATCAGTTATTGATACTTTCTGAGATGTTGTCAGTTATCAGGCTCTTCTCTAGGATTGAGAAATCACCAGAAATATTTTATCCCTGAGATTCATAACTTTTGGGGGTGGAGCATCCTTAAAATGCGAACCCGAATCTCTTTGGTTTTGATACTGTAGACGATTGGGTTGAGCATTGGAGGCATGAGAAAGTGCATGTAGGAAAGAAACATGTATACTTGAGCTGGTAGTTTCTTTGTACCAAAGCGATGAATCATGGACAGGCTAACCAGGGGGGTATAAAATAGAAGTACAGCACAGATGTGGGAAATGCAAGTGTTGAAAGCTTTGAGCCTGTCAGCATTGGAAGCAATGTTCAGTACTGTCTTTAAGATCAGCACATAGGAGAGCAGAATGAGAACAGCATCCATTCCCAGTGTGGAGAGCATGACGAAGAGTCCCAAACTACTGTTGACCAGAGTGCTCGATCGGGACAGCCTTAGAACATCAGGATGAACACAGTACGAATGAGACAGAGCACTTACAGGCTGGAACTGCAGTCTGGCAAGGAGCACAGGCAGGGGGAGATGAAGGACAGCACTACGGGTCACAACAGTGAGCCCAATGGCTTTGATGCGCTTGGTTGTAAGAATGGTGGCATAGCGTAAAGGCTCCTGTATAGCCACGCAGCGGTCAAAAGCCATGGCCAACAAAACAGCTGATTCGATGACTGAGAAAGTGTGGATGAAGAATAGTTGCATAAAGCAAGTTGAAGCTCCTATCTTCCTCTGGCCCAGGAGAAAGACAGCTACCATTGAAGGCAGTGTAGAGGCTGAAAGTCCCAGGTCAGCCATTGACAGCATGGAGAGGAAGAGGTACATGGGTGTGTGGAGGCTGGATACAGACTTGACAATGAACATGATGGTGATGTTGCCCAGCACAGAGAGAACATAGATGGAACAGATAGGAATAGCTGTCCAACAATGTGCATTCTCCAAACCAGGGAGATCCATCAATATGAAGAAGAAGCTGCTAGCATTATTGTTTTCAGGAATTTCCATAACTCTGGGTAGGGATTTGTAAATAAAGCCAAAAGCCATATTAGCTTAGCATTTTCCTGTTGTCATGTTCTGCATAGCAGCCCCCTCTTGCTTGCAAAGGAATATTACCCTTTTCTTTTCATACCAAATTCCACTCCTTTGCAGGTTTCTATTATGAAATAGTACTGACTCTTTTCTCAGATGTTTTCTCTGCTTTTCATTAGTATATTTGGTCCATTAAAATGAAGAATGTGCAAAAAGGAAGAAGAGAAAAAGAGAACATCCCTGAATTTCTTCCTTACTTTGAAGATATTTCAAAGTTTGAAAGTTAAGAAATATAACCTTATGCTGAGAACACAGCACCCATGTGCAAGAACCTGACCATTTTTACTATAACAGCACTTTTCTAAAGAAGAATTGTATTTTATGGCTGCATGGTAAAGTTGAAAGTAAGTAATTAATACTGACTTTGAATGCCTGATACCAGGTATATCTTTTGTTCTGAAAGGAGCCCAAGATATTTCAAGGAAAAATTGTGTCAGGAAGCTATCAGGAACAGTTGGACTTAATGTTTGCTTGCTTTAAATTCCTTCTCAGTATTTCTATGTGGTACTCTCTAAAAATGTTGGAATATCTGGTGTGGTTTTATGAGAGGTAGAAGATAGAGACTAGACAATATTTGTAGCTGGGAACAAAATACATTGTCAATGGCATTACACATTTATTGAGCTTCTTCTATACACTAAATATTAGGCAATGGCAGACAGTACGTAACCTCAACCTTTAAAGGTCTAATAGTGCAGCAGTTACCATACAATATATATACTAAGTAGTTCAGAATCCCCATTTGAATTCCTTAGGCTAACAGTTGTCACGTGGATATTGTTCTGCTGATATCTTTCCTGACTTTACAGGTTATCATTAAAATTAATTGATTTTGAAAAAATTAGAATATAATGAAGACAATGAATGCAAAAGTGTCATTTTTCAGAATGAATCTTGTAGCCTATGACAAATATTGTCAGTCCTTTAAACTATCACTTTAAGAAATATATATCTACCATTTAACTCTGCAGTTTTGAAGTCCCTTTGGTGGCTATTTGGTGTTGCCTCTGTTACAGTGTTCCATGAGAATTGGAAATATTGTTTCTAGTTTTTACTTCTTTTTTCCTTCTCTCTTCATTCCTTTACTTTTTCTTATACCAATTATTTATCAGTTTCCAATATACAATGTAAATAAAAGTAGTTTGATTTATATTTAATTTTAAACTCCAAAAGTAATAATTAGATGACTGCTAGATGAACGAAAAGGGTCAGAGTTTGTTTGTCAAAACTAAAATTTCTTATATTTTAATCGTGTGTTTTACCTGTACTAGAACATGTTTGTAGTGTAAAATGATTATATTCATCATGGAAAGTTGGTACTTAAGTAGTTTTACTTCCCTTTTCTCTCCTCCCTTACCCCTCTCTGTATTCCTTGGTCCTCTTCTAGAAATTATCTTATAAAAGCAGCAGAACTGCTGAATACTTTTGACGAGTGCCCTTTTGGGCTTCAGACATCCTCACATACAATTGGAAACCATGTCTGGGATATCCCATGACTTCCCTGGACTCCCATCCCTGATGCAAACAAGACATGGTTTCAATTAACCTTGCCTAACAAGTCTCCGTCACTCACCAGGTTCCAGGACAAGGACACAAGTGCAGTGAAGGTTGATGCACCTGGGGCCTCATGAGGCTGCAGCCTGGAATGTAAAGTCAAGTGAGCAGGTTTATAAACCCTTGATTCTGGATCTCCCAGGAGGCCCACACACAACCTCTGTGGAATAAGCTATGAAAGCAACACTAAACGTGCATGTGGTAGACAGCTGTTTATGAGAATCATTTCGGGCCTCTGCTAGATATTCAGTTTAATACGTGATATAAGCTTAGAACATGAAACCAGCTGTGCTTCTTTTTCTCTGTACCCAGGCTAATATTATCTTACCTCTCAGAGAAAGAAATATCTCTAAAGGCCCTAGCTTTGCTGGCCCAAAATTACCATGTATCACATTTAGAGCCTCAGACACAGAAGTCTTCTATATCCCCTCCCCATTTGTAAAAGCCCTATTTTCATTATTTTCCTTCAATTTATTTTTAAAACCCTTTTCCCTTCCTTCCTTCCACCATCCCTCCATTTCTTGTTCCCCTTTGAAAACAGAATTTGAAACAGGGAAGGGGACACAATTAAGATGTGCTATGTACATGAACAAGGTCTCCACAATGAATGTAATCATTTTGTGTTAAAAATTGTACTAGTGTGGCAAGCGAAAGGTTGTGAGTTCGATCCCTGGCACCAAAAAAACCCTCCAAAAATGGCACTACTCATAAAATAATTTTAAAAACTACAGAAAAAGACAAAAAGAAATCTTCTATATCCTCCAAAACAGCACTCCTCTTTTCCTAACTCAGATTTTTTTCATAAATTATAAACTGAATTTTGAAGTTGAATATGTACAAGACTATTTCTATGATTGTAATTCAAAAATAAACATCTCTCATTTACATTTATTTCTCATTAATTTCTCTTTGTTAGAGCAGCATATACTTTACTTTGAGTGGAATTCTCCCTTTATTTTACAGTCTTCAGAATAATTTCCTCTTGTTTTCTTAAGAGGGATTTTAAGGGTGGAGATGTATAAAAGAATTCACTAGGAACGAATGGAATTTGGACTTAACTTCAACCTGAGTGTCTTACACTCAGGTTACAAATTTCTACAAATTTCAATTGTACAAGTTCCAATTGCATAGGTGTGAAATATGACATGAATGGTTTAGGAAATTAGAGCCTAATTTTGTAATAAGGCAAAAAATCATCTCAGGTAAGCGGCGAACACACGGGCCATCTGAGGTGAGCTGAGTCACTAGCCCAGTGGTTTTCTGGAAGGATTCATACAAGTAAAGAAACTATATACTCATGGCTAAGACTTAATGTTGCAAAGGACACTAACAGATAAATGTATAAATGAATAATATTATGTATATGAAATGAGTAATATTATGCATATGAAATGAAAAAAGGAAATGTCATGAAGCACAATTAACTGCAGAAGAGTTGCCAAGGTTTAAAATTGAAGCTGTGGGGTCACTAAGACTTTCAGCAATATATTGATGGTACTAAAACCTCAAATGAGTCAGAGATCACTTATCCTTCATATTCTTGGTCTTTCTGTCTTTTTGGGAACAGCTGCATTACAATTTTATTAATCAGCTTAACATAAGGATTGAGTGTTTGCTTCCTGAAGAGATGTTCCTGAAAGGGGATCAGAGAGGTTAATTTCTACATAAATTTTATATAATCTATACCTCTTGGGTGTACTTTGTCTACAGGAAGACTATTTTGACATTTAGATACATTTTGAGTTAGTGGTCAAATAATCGTAGAGCTGATATGAAAACCTTAGAACACTCTAATGTTTACATTTTTGTTTCTTTTGAAGGCCTTTAAATTTTTTCAGGTAATTTCTTCCAAGCCACAGGTATAACATTCCAACATGCTTATGCTATTCATTACAGTTTTAAATTGAAAAAATGTTAAAAGAGTTTATGAAGAAAAGTTTATATAAAATATTTTTATCTTTAAAAAAGGAAGTAAATATAGGAAAATTTTAGCCAGGTACAAGCTTCTGATTATTTCTTCTTTTCTGCAACAGTCATTCGAGCTGTGAACCTTGTAGACCAGTGGAGATGAACCTACGACATGCGTGCTGCAGTGGGCTGTTTCAATCATTGAAAGCTCTAAAAGTTTCACTATCCCTGTTATAGACACATGGAAGATGTGTCTATCCAGGGAAGCCTGTTTGGGGTTTGGAGCATGGGATTTCTAAGGGTACTTCGTCACATATCTGCTATGTGATCAGCAGGTGTAGATCTTATACCAGACAACAGATAGACACAATAAGTTTCATGTTTACAAAGTCTACTAGCCTAGTTTTCTAGAGATTCTGATTAGGGCATAGACAGCAACATCCTTACTCACAATCCATTCTAATATTCCACAGGTGTAGTTCTTAGACTTTGGCCAAAAGATATTGTCATGGCTACAACCATAAATAAGAACTGAGCATAACCCACTTGTGGCACTCTTTTCTTCCAGATCTCTCCTGTCATTTCTGGAATGTAGCATGTAGAAATATATGTGTTAGAAGTGCACTCATTTAGCACGTTTGAAACATGGTTAGCTTCTAATGTTTCTAAGAAAGGAAATATGATAGCTATGCACATATAAAAGCAATTAAAAACACTGAAAGGAGGAAAGGGAAAACAACAGGCTTGGTTTCATGTGGTTTTATTTAGGAATTTAGCTTGAGCTCTACGATTCTGTGAGTTCCACTTTACTTAAAAATTCTGAAGCTAACAGAACACAAGGAAAAGCGTATGCGTATTTAATTTATTTTTCTGTATATTTTGTTTCCTTGAAATATTTTACAACAGCATCAGTAAGAGAAAGAAATCATAGGTTAGTGGGAAAGATTAAAAAAGTCTCATATGACTTTAAAAGGAGTTAACTAAATGGTGAACTTAGTTTGATCTTTGAATAAATGAGATATGCTTATCTGTTTCATATTGGAAATAACTTAGTGCATAAATGAGTAATATTATGCATATGAAATGAAAAAAGGAAATGTCATGAGGCACAATTAACCGCAGAAGAGTTGCCAATGTTTGAAATTGAAGTTATGGAGTCACTAAGACTTTCAGCAATATATTGATGGTACTAAAACCTCAAATGAGTCAGAGATCACTTATTTGTAATCATGCCAATATGAAAAATTTAATGCTACCCTTAATTAGAACTCAAAACTATATGTAAAAGTGCTGGATACAAACAGGCAGACATTTTCAGAACTGAGGAAGAGGATCATGGGGAGAAGGAAGGGGTAGAAAGTGGCCAAAGGGAATGATCAAGATATAATTTTACATAGGTACCAGTTCCCCAATATGAATGTAACTATTGTATATACTGAAAAAAAAGTGACAATGAAGAAGATAATTATAAAGATGGTAAAATTCATGACATTGACTATAGTTAATTAGAGAAATTATATCTGTGTCAAAATGTTTTCCTGGCATTTCCTTTGTCTGTGATATACATTGAAATGTAACCCTTCTTCATTTTCATTATAGCAAAAAAAAAAGCACTAAAAAAAAGAATAGTTACTCTCGAGAAGAAAGTCTCAAAGAAAAATTTACTAATAGGTAGCATGAAGTGGGATCCACTGGTAAAGAGTAAATGAAGTCTTTTGATAAGTATGAGTAAAGCATAGAGTAATGTCTTGGTTCATGAATGCTTCTGTTCCTGAATAATTCAATTCACGAACAGAAGCATCCAGCAAAATTTTGCTTCCGTCTTTAAACTTCAAATCTGGTGACAAATACATCTATGCCCATCTTACCTAGTATGAACATAGACTCAATCCATTTTCCCAGAATCATAGAATGAACTAAGTTCATAACCCAAGGTGCCAGTAAAAAAGGAAAATATTAAACGTGGCACATAGGAAAATCAAAACATGAAAAAGTGCAATAAGCATATAATCAAAATGATACATTGTGTACATATTGCAAAGTAAAATGTGTGGAAAATTTCATGATTAATAGAGATATTTTAAATGCAGTCACATATCATTGTGCTGAATAAACTCTAAGATAACTGCCTAATTACTACGTCATCTAAGCCATCTAATTTAAGAAATTATTCTCAACGTGATGTTGTGAAGGTGTTTAATCTGTATCACACATAAGATTTTATTTGTAGAATTAACAATAATCTTTACTGACATATCAGTGTCAAGAATTTTAGTTCTTGTTATGAAAATTGATTTTATTTTTTCCATAAAACAAAACTAAAAGAAAGAATTTTACTTTCACAACTGCAAAATTTAAAGGCTACAAGAACAGGTTAAAGATACCATTATTATACTTTCACATGGGTAAGAAAAGACAGATCAGAAAACAATTATTTGGCCTTATAGCCGCTCAAAAAATGACTGTTATACTCTGAGACTCAACATCAGCCATACCAAAAACAATGCCATTTCTTAAAATTTGTCTTTTATAAATAATTTAATAAGAATTAGTTATCCTAATATTATTTTATCCAACTGGAATAAGAAAGTACTGATCAGACTCACTATAACTATTTTAAATTCTCACTTGTATAAAAGTCACAACTTATTTGAAGTAGTAAACCATAAAAAGATCAATGATGAGATGTCTCATATATGGAAATGCCACGTAAATATTGATGTAATGAATGGGTAGTTATTGGAATTAAATGAATAAATATTCTACAATCTATTGAATAAATTAATCTTTAAAAACCTAAGGACAATGCCTTGGAGATGTTTTGTAAAATAAAGTGAGATTGAAAATAACATAGGATATAAAAGGCAGATGTAAGATAAAATTTACATGATATATTTTAACGATAGCTAAGGATGAAAGAAAAATATTTACAGGCTATGCAATTTGCAGGAATATGTACTAGATGCCGTTCACCCATTTTTTTTCTATATCAATGTAGGGATGCATATATAACTACATTTCAGATACAATATTTAGAGTAGGGTTATATTCATTTATTGAGATTTAAGTTATAAATATGAATTGAGATTTTTCTAGTCCTCTTTTTAAGAAGAGTTTCAGGATTTTGTCTCTTACCTGCTTAGTTTTTGCCACATACACAATGGGATTCATCATGGGAGGAATGAGGAAGTGCATGTTGGCCATGGTCACATAGACCTGGGAGGGAAGCCTTGGGCCAAAGCGGTGCAGCATAGACAGGCAGATCATGGGCGTGAAGAAGAGGACCACGGCACACAGGTGGGAGATGCAGGTGTTCAGAGCCTTGAGGCGCCCATCATGGGATGCAA
>RJWT010034232.1:0-13727 GCA_004365215.1 Cuniculus paca
CCCACTTGGCACTCTACACTACTTTTGACGCCTAAAAGCATAATCAGCAGAAGGGACTATAGATGCAAAAGCGAGCAAAAGGAGACCCAAATGCAGAGACAGCAGCAAGGAAAGCAAAGCGCAATATCCAAGAAAGATAACCATGTCAGGGACCATCTCCCCGGGCAAGGCCAAAGACTTCAAAGCTAGTTCATGAAAAAACAGGAAGCTGAATTCACACAAACTTTTTTCAAACATGTTTATATTTACTCTCAGCAAATACACACATACAATAAATATGTCTAGTGGCAAGACATGGGAAGTTGCAATACCATTCAAAATAAAGTGTTCAAAAAGTGAACTCTAATGTAAATTATATTTTTGTTAATAATGTAGCAGTATTGACCCGTGAATTGTCACAAATGGGCCACACCAATGCAAAATGTCAACAATGGGGGAAATTGGGAAAGAGGGACAAAGGGAACTCTGTATTACTATTCATTTTTTCTGTGAACATAAAACTGCTCTAAAAAAAAAAGTAGTAATTAGCCAGGCATAACAGCACACGACTGTAATACCAGCTACCTGGGAGGCTGAGTCAGGAGTGTCACAAGCTCAAGGCCATGCCAAGTCACTTAATGAGTCCCTGTTTCAAAAATAAAACATACAAAGGGCTGGGGATATAGTTCAGTGACAAAGTACCTCTGGATTCAATCCCCAATACTGAAAAAATACAAACAAAAAAAGATTTTAAAATTAAATGTACAGAAAAATCAATAAATAATTCAAAAACCATAACTTTATATAAAGTTGGTATATCATGGAATCATAAGTCACAAAATTTTCCACACACCTTGCACATAAGTATGTATAAATCATAATGACGGCGTAAAAACACAAGAGGCTGGGAAAAAAATGTATGAAAACATAAGTGTAATAATCACTTTGTTTGGAGAAGGTTGAGATTATTTTACTTCATTTTTTTAACAAAAAATATGTATAACTTTTATGACTAGGAAGGAAAGTAACTTTGAAACAATAAATGATACTGTTTTGGACATGTTCTCTACCCAGGTGGAGTGAACTTTACTCGGTACACTGTTGACTTGCATTTTTTTGGTCAAGGATTTTTTTTTTCCATATAATGAAATCCTAAGCCTCACTTACACCCAGAATTGAAATAAAGGAAAGAGGTTTTCCGTGCTAACAACTCTGCCTCCTGCTCAGTGAAAGCCTGCCGGGGGCCGTTCTGCCCACTCGCACCCCCCAGCCCTCTGCGAGCACTGACTCACAGAAAACACAGCCCAAACCCTGCTCCTGCACGGGGTTAAAGGTGACCCGCAGCTTGCCGAGTACCAGGCTCTCCTGTGAGCACTTTGAATGACTAATTCCCTTACCCCTCACGACCAGCACGGACATGGGCTGGCCTCCCTTCTCCATGTCACAGCGCTCTGAGGTAGAAGACAGAGGGGGACTGACAATCCAGGCTATCCCTGCTGCCCTTGACTCGCCCTCGCGCAAGAAGCAGCCCCGACCTAGGGATGGGTCTGTGTGGCTCAGCCCAGTACCCGTCACGATTCTTGCGTGTGCTCTTTTAAACCCTAGAGGAAACTCAGATGGAAGAAAGTGACCCTGCTCTACAGCCACTGCCAGCCCCTTGCAAGGACTGAAAAAGAGACGCTGCAGGTAGTTGCTCTTGTGGCTGGCAGGTTAACGTGATCTACTGCAGAGATACTATCTCCTGGTGTGACAGAAAGGAGGAGAAAGCAGGTGTGTTAACATAGTCCTACCTTCTCCTACTTGCTCACTCATAACCTTGGCATGGAGTATTCATAGCTCGAGTCTACACTACGTCAGTACAGACTTTTAATCTGTTTACAAGTACTCATTGACTAAATGCCAGTTATAAAAAATTCTCTTGGCGATCCAAGGGAGACACATCTGGGCTCCAAGGAGTTAATATTTCTGCAGGAGATGCTGGCCTGCTTATCAGATGTTTCATTTATCCAGTCACAACAACAACGGCCATACTTACATCCGCCCAAACTTTCCAAGCTTCTCTCGCTTTCTTGACGGTTTCTTCATAGTCTGCCACACTGGCCTAAATCAAACAGAGGAGGGAAAAGGAGTGGGAAAGGTAAGCGATGACCTTCTTCAAGTGCACACTGGCATTTTTTGGAAAAGAACTGGAAAAAAATTTTTGGGTGTCCCTAAGATTTATAGTTTAGAATGATGTCCACCGTCTTCTAAAAACTGGCTACAACCCAGTAAGACAGGATGGGATCCAGCTATGCTCTAAAATGCCTCCTCTGGGAACACCTGAGTGTGCTATGGTAACACAGATTTTGGGGCTCCAACCCAGACTTACGGAATCAGAAATCTGACTACCAAAACCACAGATGATTCAGAAGCACTGCCTTAGATGGACCCCCTCCCAGTCCTGTCTACGGTTCACCTTTTGAGGGCACACCACGCCCACCCAAAGAGCGGTCAGCCTTTCTCAGGAATGCTTAAATGTCAAAGGAAAAACAGACACATTATTCTTTGCATTTGTACTTCTGTATTGCTCTTGGCCTGCCTAGTAGGCTTCTATCTCTAAATAAAGGTTGCAAACTCCCTGAAGGCAGTTTGAATTTTAAAAACTTACCTGCCTGACTCTCGCTATTGGCTCATTGCTGGCGGGGCAATAGGTGGTAATAACCTTAAAACAAAAAGATGACCATCATTTACAGCACTTGTAATCTCTTCCAAATTAAGAGACTAGATCAAATAGGTAGAAGAAAATTCAATTTTCTATTCTCTCCTAAATAGTGGAAACCACTTTTCTGCTAGACCCTTGCCATCTTAACATTAGGTATATTCACAAAGGTTTTAACAGAACTAGCTAATCTAGTTCTTTCTCTGTTACCGGACCACTGTAACAGTTTTCCTTACTCCGCTCAACCTGTGATCAGAAGTTGAAGCAGCCAAATCCAGACAAGTACGAGAAAGGCCTGTGCTGGGGCAACCTGGAGAGGTCTCAGGTTCAGTTAGAAAGGCAAAGCCAAGCTGGGCCTGGTGGTGCACACCTGTAATCCCAGCACTCAGGAGGCTGAGACAGGAGGATCGTTGTGAGTTCGAGACCAGCCTGGGCTACAAAGTGAGTGCAAGGCCAGCCTGAATGGCACAGCGAGACTCTGTCTCAAAAAGACAAGGCTGGGGATTTAGCTCAGTGGCCTAAGTGCCTGCCTGGCAAACGCAAAGTTGTGAGTTCGATCCCCGGTACTGCCACAAACAAAAAACAAACGAACAAAAAAAAAAGGCAAAGCCAGAAGGCCTTCAGGAGAAAATATTTTGTCGAAAAATCTCAAGAGCAGATACTCCAAGAAAAACAGGATGAAGCTATCAATTACACAGGAGTTTGGGGAACAGTTAAAAACACCTGCATCTCCTACAGCCACATATAACCAAAGATGTTTCCTCGAACAATTCAGTTAAGTATGTAACACTCCTAACTGCGTCCAATATTACATAACATTTTCCGGGAAGTTTCCTTCTGTACGCCACTCTCTTTAAAAATATGGGCGATAATAACTTTATCTTTCCATTGCATCCCATAAAAACATTTTTGTTAAACAGTAATTTGATGCCAGGCATGATGTTTAGGTCTGGACAACACAGAAATCTGAAAATCTCGTCCTCATGAAGTGCACAGGATTTTGGCAAGCACCAGCTTCCAAACTCCAAGGGGTTTCTAAAAAGGGACAACACAAACGTACCCTGTGAACGTTACCCACGTGGCAAAGCACATTTTAAGGACCACAATCTTATTAAGACTAACTGCATGGCGAAATGTGCGGCGTTTCCCACTGCGGACCCGAAAGGAGACTGTGCCATAAGGTTTTTAAGTAAACTCCAATATGAAATCAATTCTTAGCGCACAGGGGCCTAACCTGAAAGGTGTTGTGGCTGTTTTTCCGGCACGAGAAACTTTTAAAACTTCCCACCCCGTGCAATCGCCTACCGCGATAGCGGGGAATCCAGCAGGGCGGTGCCGGCCCTCGGGTCTCCTGGACTAAAACGCCCCAGCTGCCGCGATTTCCCCGGCGCACACCTACCTCTCCCCGACCGCCCCAGCTTCCATTGTACACGCCCTCGTTCTCCTCGCGGAGCCCCAGCTCTTTCAGCCAGGCATACTGAGGCTTATGGATCAGCAAAGTGGACATGAAGGCGGCAGGCCTGCTGCAAGGTCCCGAGAACTTGCTAGGATTTGCAGCGCGCACACAGAGCGCGCGCACCACACGCCACATGACCAGCCCTGCACCGGGTGGGAGGAGAGCCCGCAGCCCGGAGCTGCTGAAATAGGAGATCCCCGGCCCTCGGCCAGGAGAGCCCATTGGACAGGCCGAGCCCCGCCCCCCAGCCTGGAGAACCCATTGGACAAGATGAGCCCCGCCCCGGACACGCCCCCCACGCGCGCCCGCCCGCCTGGGGGGGCTTCGGCAGGAGCTGGACCTGAGCTGGTCCTGGGGAGAACTCCGAGTGGGGCAGGGGGTAAGTGAGGTGACTGCTGCGCTCTGGTGAGACACCGAGCCTGGCGCGTACTAGAAATGCTTTTCAGCAAAGTGCTGGCTCTGCAGTACAACAGGGCACAGCAGAACTTCTCAAACTAACACGCGTAGAGTCACCTGCTTAGTATTCAGTGCGCACTCTGAATCAGAGGTCTGAAAAATCTACACTTGTATCTCAAGCTGTGGTAACATCGCTAATCCCTGGAGTCACCAAGAAAGGCATTTTTTTGGTGGGAGGAGGAAAAGATCCTTTGTTTTCACTGCTTTTGGTAAATAGCAAATTAAGTTTCTGAATAAATGAAAAATATTAAATTGTTGCATATCCTTCTAAATATCCTGCCTGGGATAGATACCTTGTCTGGCACTGACAATTTCTGTTAACACCCACTTATTGTCCATCTAACCCCAGACTAATGTGTTAATTTTCCTAATTATTATTTTTCTCTGGTTTAGGAAATTGAACTCAGGGCCTTGTCACTGAGCTACATCCCCGGCTCCTTTTTTAAATACTCTGATAGTGAGGCAGGGTTTCACAAAGTTGCTAAGAGGCCCAAGCTCAGCTTGAACTGGCAGTCGTCTTGCTCAGCCTCCCAGGGTGCTAGGAGTACAGGCACGCACCACCATGATCATTTTCTGTTACTCAACAAGATTCTTTGGCAGTGTTCAGTGGTGCGTGTCTGTAATCAAAGCTACTGGGGGAGCTGAGGCAGCAGGACTGTAAATTCAAGGTCACCTAGACAACTTGGTCAGACTTGTCTCAAAATTAAAAAGGGATGGATGTATAGTAGTAGATTGCCCCCGGGTTCAATTCCGAGTAACACAAAAAGAAGAAGATTCTTTGTATTCCTCTCCTTGTCTCCATTTGATTCAACAGAATGAAAAGTCATTTGCAATTGCAGTTAGCATTTAGGAGGAATGTCCAAAGCTCTGAAAGAACGTTAGCTTCCTTAGCTTTGCTAAGTCAGATAGAAGACATCTTTCTGGACCCGTTCGGGAAGACAGGCTCTGGCAACTATTCGCTTTGAAAACAGGATCTGCATCTCTCCTCCACCTCCCCTATTCAAACTTTACTTGGTCCTGCCCCATAAGAGCTCAGGAAAAATCAGAGCTGATGATGTTTTCCCCCTCTTTGGTGCTCAGAATTGAACCCAGGGCACTCTACATGCCAAGCTATACCACCACTTCCCCAGCTCCAGAAACAAGGTATTTTCATGGCAGAGCAGGAAGAGATGGAATTAAATGAATCATACATGATGAAAGTCCCTTAGCAACTGGAAAGTCCTCAACTCAGTACAACTTAAACTAGTTCTGTGTTAAAAGTGGCAGAGTTTGCAAATGGCCAATTTGGCTTTGCTAATGACTTGTCATAGATGTCATTGTAAAACTGTTAATTTATATAAACTTGAGTCTGTCTCCCAAAGTTGAAGAATAAATTCGAGGATAAAAGGAGGAATTTAGGAAAGTGTTAAGTGACTGGGGATATGGCTTAGCGGCACAGTGCCTGCCTGGCAAGCATGAGGTCATGAGTTCAATTTCCACTACCAAAAACAAAAAAAAAAAAAACAAAAAAAGGAGAGTTTAATGACAAGAAAAAAGCTCTTGGTGGATACCCACCAAGAAGGGAAAGAAGTTCAACATGCTTCTTTCTCTGGCATTATATAGATAGGCAGAATGAGGGGGCTCCTTTCAGTAGAAATGAGTTCGAAAGAGTTTAAAAAGAAAATAGTTATCTTGCATTTCTAATGTTTTCTTGAGTCAGGTTGAAGTCCAGGTCCAGAGGTTAGGAAGGAATTGTTAACTTAGCATGCTCTGTCTAATAAGTGTCTTTCCTGGGAGGAAAGGTCTTTTTCTCTCTATTCTTATCTTAACCTTTTATCTTTTTGCGTGTTTACTATTGCATCTCTATGCTTGGTTTAGATGCTGAACTAGATGCTTAAATTTACTCTTTTATCTGAGTCTATACCACTGGGTTGCTCCACCAACCTACACATAATAACTGAACTACACGACTACAATTTAGTACTGAGTAAGCATAGGTTTCAATGACTTCTGCTTAAACACCCCCAGTGGGTACCAGCTATCCTTATTTTTCAAAGATATCAAGAGGCTCACGCAGGAGTGTGACCTGAACAGGTCTGCTTACCCCAAGGCAGCAATAAATTGGTAAACTCTCTACCATCCAGGATACCATTTCAGTCTCAAAGCTCAGAACCTGGTTTGTCCATGATGCAGTGGTGAGTGACACTACTGTTGTGCGTAAACTGCTATTAGTCAAGTTCTCAAAAAATATGATTCTAAACCCAGAATGCTGGGTTATCATTTTATAGGATTTTCTTTTTGTGTACGTGAGATTCAAGCCAGGGCCTTTACACTGAGTACATCCTCATCCCTTTTTCATTGTTTATTTTGAGACAAGGTCCTGCTAAGTTACTAAATTGCCCAGACTAGACTTGACTCTGATCCTTCTGCATCAGCCTCCAGCTTGCTGGGATTATAACTGTATACCACCATATCTGGCTACAGGAAAATTTATCTTCTGAGAAGACCAGGTATTTGTGTCACCCAATTACTGCATTCTTTTATTTAAATAATAAGTCGTATTTACTTAGAAGCATTCAGAATGTCAACAAGCAGCTGAAACTTTTTTGCAATTAGAGCGGTATTCAGTTAACAGAACAGTTATTTCTCATAAACTGCATCAGGGAAAACTGAAGATTAAAAAAAAAAAAAACTACTGTCCTCGTATATAACAAACGTGTGCTGTGCACCAAATTAAAGAACCTGCTTTAAATTTCCATGCCAATTTACCACCCCTATACCATACCAGGCAAGGTTGGTGGCTACTGAAAATACCACCAGGATAGAGCTCTCTAAAAACATGTCTGGTAGCGTGTTAACTATACAAAAAGGACAAAAAGACACCATACAGCTTTAAAACAAATCTTACACAGCCTTACATTGCATTCTTTTCTTTAAAAGGAGTAAGTCGTGTACAGGGAATTAAATGCTTTATAAACAAGAAAAACAACTGTGACAGAACCAAATTACTCATCCTCATCTTTTTCATCTTCATATCTTCCTCCTCCTCATCTTTTTCATTTTCCTCATCTTCCTCCTCTTCCTTATTTTTCTTACTTTTTTCAGCCTTGAAAACTCCCTTTTTACTGTATCAGGTTTTCCCTTAGCTCAGCAGGTAGTGATGTCTTTTTTGTAGTTTTCCTTAAGGTCCTCGGTCTTCCTGTTTTCAGGTGGTTCTTTTAGAAATAGCTCACCAGTCAAATGCATTCCATGTCCTTCTTCCTCAAAAAAAGGAATGGATGAGACAAGCCAAAAACAGTGCCTAGAATTTATTTGAAAGGCGAGGCAGAAACAAGTTCGGCAGAGTGAATTTGGGCAGAACAAGAGAAAAAAGATAAATTCAAAAATAAAGGAAATGGTCTGGGAAATGCAGCATGAGCTATCATGGGAAGTCAAAGGAGCAGCTCCCGGGGCATCTCCTCTCTTTTATGCCCTCCACATCTTGTGGGAACTTGGGAGAAGTTCCACATACGCAGTTCTGAGAATTATTTGGCGTTGTCCTGGGATCTTGTAATTGACAGGTCCCAGCCACCTTTGCAATGCCCTGTCTCCTATCTCATTTCCCCCTGACAGACATAAATCTCATCTTTATGGGGTGCTGAAGGAGTGATGGTCTCTGTCTGCTATAGCTTCTTTATGATGGAAAGGGTTATGTGCTTTCTAACTACCTTGGGGTGCTGTGGCTCACTGGGTTGAAGAAAGAAAACCTGTCTGAAGACAATGAGAAGAGAGTTAGTGACTCTCGAGCTGCCCATTCAACAGGAGAATGAAACTTTATTCTTAGCCCAGATGTGAGGAGCAAGGCAGACTTCCACACTTCCTGTAGAGAAGAATGCATGTTAGAGAGGTATGTCAGATGAATTATCAAGAGTCTAAGAGCCATAGCCTTAGCAAGGTCTTGTTTACTTATCCATAGAAGCACTGGAGCTTTGCTTTTTGAGGAGAAATCTTAAGTGTTCTTGAAGTTCACAGGAGTAACTTTCTTTTTGGATAAGTTTGTTCTTTAGACAGTTCAGGTGCGACTAGCTTTAATCTAGAAAGATAAATCCAATTATCAATCTCCGCAACCTTTCCTGCAGCGGATGTTGAAAAGGGGCCTTTCCATTTTAGCTTTAACGGGTCTGCTCCCATTCCCTCTCTCTGGGTTTTCACAAGCACTCGGTCTGCAGGGAGGATGCTAGTCTTTCCCTCTGGGCCAGGAGGGGCCAGCACTCTGCTCCCATACATTTGGAGTCCTGTTGTACTTGGCCCAGATTGGCAAGATATTGAGAGACCCATAGTCTCTGGGTCTGCTATCATATCAGAGGATAGGAATGGCCTTCCATGTAACTTCTCAAGTAGGCTCAAACTTAGCCCAGTTTTGGGCATGTTATGAACCCCTCTTATTGGTTGCAATCAGAACCAGGACTCAGATGTCTCATGGCAAAGTTTTGCCAGAGTTGTCTTTAAGGTCTGGTTAGCTCTCTCTACCATTTTAGAAGACTGAAGCTGCCAAGTGGAATGAAGATGATACTTTAATCCTAACATATTTGTCATTCCCTGAGTTATTTGGGAGGTAAAAGAAGGCCCACTGTCACTTTGGAGACTGAGTATTGCAAATCTGGGCATGATTTCTTTAAGAAGCACCTTGACTACTTCTTAGTATGTAGGAAAGGCTTTAATCCAGCCTGTGAAAGTGCTGATTAGCTCCGACATTTGTTTAAACCCTCTACTTGGTGGCATATGGAGAAAGTCTAATTTCCAGTCCTCTCCAGGTTATATCCCTCTCCTCTGCATAGGTTCTAATAAAGGAGGTGGTTTGGGCTTGCCCAGATGGTAGACACAAAGTGGGCAAGCTTCACAGACTGTTAGGTGACTGTTGATAGTCCTAGTCCCGTGAAAACTTTAGTGACTATTTCCAGTGTGGCATCTCTTCCCATATGGAAGGTATCATGAAGTGTTTTGATATCCTTCCACCGTATCCCTTGGTGAAGGACCTGTTTGTTTCCTAAATACCACCAGAGTCCTTTGTCCCAAGGTCCTTTTATACTCACAGTGGGGAGGGGGACACAATATAGATGGGTTTTAATGGTTCCTCAGAACTGGGAATAAGACTAGAGTCTTAACGGTCTGCAGAGTTGCCTTCTTTGCCTCCCTATCAGCCTTCTGATTTCCCAAGGAGCCTTCAGACATGTCTCCCTGGAGTCCTTTACAGTGAATGGCTAGGACCTGTCTAGGAAGATGAACTGCCTCTAGGAGTTGTAGAATTTCCTGTCTGTGTCTTATAGATGGTTGTTTATTTATCAGTAAGACTTTTCTTCCAGATTGCTGCATGGATATATAGCACCAGATAGTCATATGTGGAGTTCATAGATGCTTAAACTTGTCTTTTCCTAATATCAATGCCTGAGTAAGAGTTACCAGTTCTGCCTTTTGAGCAGAGGTTCCTGAGAGAAGAGATTTAGCTTCAGTGACCTGTTTTGAGCTGACAGCTGCATAACCTGGCTTTCAATGTACTTCTCAGACAAAGATACTTCCATTAGTGAGGATCTGGGAGGAGCAGGTTACTGATGTCCTGCCTGCTTGCATAGTTCTGGCAGATTACTTGTTCACAAGAGTGGCTAACCTTTGGGCCTGTAGCCATCAAAGAGGCAGGGTTAATAGTAGCACAAATTTTTATAACCCCAGGGGTGTGTAAGAGCATAGCCTGATACTTGGTAAGCTGTTCTTCTGTTAATCACAAGTTACTTTTTGTCTTCAGAATAGTCCTGACCTGATGGGGAGTCAGAACTTTTAGTCTCTGTCCCAAAGTTAACTTTTCACTTTTGTTAGTATAGCTGTTGCTGCTATTGATCTTAGGCAGGGTGGCCATCTAACAGCCACTGCATCTAATTTCTTTGAGAAGAACGCCATTGAGTGAGCTTCTTTTCTTAGCCTTTGAGATAAGACCCCCCCCAAAGCAATTCCTCCCTTTTCTGATACATAAAGACTTTTTTGTTTGTTTTGTTTTTTAAATCAGGTATTCCCAGTGCTAGACCCTGAGTAATGCTTTATTTTTCTAAAGGCATTGTCAGTCACTTTTGTCTGTTCTATGAGCACAGACTTGGGGTCTTTTATTGCCTCATAATGGCTTTGCCATCTCTACAAAAGCCAGATTCCACAAAAGCCTGTCATTCCCAGGAAGGAACAAAGCTGTTGTTTGGGGTCAGAAAGCCCAAGATCACAGATAGCCTGGACCCAGTCCCTAGACAGTGGTTATTTCCCAGGTGTAAGGATATATTCCAGATATTGAACTTTTTGGAGGAATATCTGAACCTTTTCTTTGAGACTTCATATCCCTTCTTAGCAAGAAAGTTCAGAGTTTCTACAGTGTTGTAGTTAGATAGTTCCTGAGTTGGGCTGCAAACTAGAATGTCACTTACATATTGTAGGATGGTTCTTTGTTCTAGTTTTAGGTTCCTCAAGACTTTTTCTAGTATCCAAGCCAAAAGCTGAGAACTATCTCTAAACCACTGTGAGAAAACTGTCCAAGTATATTGTTGTTTTTGTCTTTTGTTGTTTTTGTCTTATAATGGGACTTTCTCATTCAAAGGCAAACAGAAACTGAGAGGATGAAAGGGAAGGGAGAAAAATCCATCTTTTAAATCTAAAACTGAGAACCAATTGGTATTACCTGCAATTGGGAGAGAATTGTATATGGATGCCACTAGAGGATGGCTTGGAATGACAACCTCATTAATGAGGCCGAGGCCTTGTACCATCCTATATTCTCCTGAGGGCTTATTACAGGGAGATTGGGAGTATTGCAAGAGACTGAGGTTTCAAAAGGCTGTATTTGAGAAATTTGTCTATGAGAAGCTGGAGGCCTTTTGGTGTCTCTTCCTTGATTGGATACTGTTTTCAATTAGGAAATTAGCTGGGGTTGTTTAGTCTTATAATTACTGGGATAGCTGAATTTGCCCTACCAGGTATTCCCCTTCCCCATGTAAAAGGATTTACCTGTTCACTAATTTGGTCAGGGAGACCTGGGGTAGCCCCAGCAAGTAAAATCTGTTTTGGCTTTAGGTGGAACTTGAGAATTATCCCCAATTTTGTTAATGAAGCTCTTCTTAGCAAGGGAATAGGACACTGTGGAACAATTAGAAAATCATGGTAAAACATCTCCCCTCCAAAGCAACATGTCAGAGGAGGAGTAAAGAATCTCCAACTAGGGGTCTCTTCAACTCTTACTATGGCTGTAGATTTAGAGATTCCCAGAGAATGAAATCAAAACAGAATGAGCAGCCCCTGTATCTACAAACAGTTGCATTGGCTCACTGATGACGTCCAAGATTAGCCAGCGTTCCTCAAAGGAGACAATGATGTCTGTGGATAAGAGCATTGCTGGTTCCCCTGGTCCTCTTCAGTCATCAGAGCAGGAAATGCACAATCCGGCTGACCTAGCCTTCTCTGGGAGTGGGGTCAGTCAAACCTCCTGTGCCACAAGTCAGGCGTATTAGCTGCCTCACATATAGAACAAGGCCCCGAGGGAGGTTTGGTGCAACCTTTCGCCCAGTTCCTTTGCACTTGAAATAGGAACCCTTTCTTTGGTTTCCCTGGGTTTTTCCTTATATGACCTGGGTGGGTTTAAAGCATTACTAATTGAAACAGATATAATCTTAGCCTTTTTATTTTGTCTCTTCTCTGTGTCTCAATTGTTGAACACACAAAATGCCACCTGCAGCAATTGGCCCATGGTGTCTGCAGCCCCATCTGAAGTTTTCGTACCTTATACTGGATATCTGGGGCTAACAGATGAAATGCTATCTCATTAGTGTCTCTCCCTCCCTTGATGGTGGATCTATATTAATATACTTGCAGAAGGCTCCTGCTAATCAGTTATGAAGCAAAACTGGATTTTCCTCTGTGCCCTGTAAGATCCCACTCACTTTATCATAATTAATAGACTTCTTAATGCACCTTTACATCTCGACAACAGCAGTTCTAGTCCATGCTGAGTATTCTAGTCCCAGTTTGGCTCTGTTGAAGGGAAAGTAGCTGTTCCATGGTAGTTTCCTTGCCTTTTTAAAGCATATTATCCACCTGCAGAGTTTCTAGCTTCTTGTAAGAGTCTCTGCCTTTCATCTGAGGTACAGCAAGTGGCCTAGATGTAATGGACTTCTCACCTTGATAAATCAGCAAATATCAAAGTTTGGAACTCATCTGTAAACTTACTAGAATCTTCTGATAGTTGGCATAATCATTCCTTGCACTGTTGGAGATCTGCAACTGAGAAAGGAAGCCTGCACTGGGTATTTCCTCTGGACTTCTCTTAGGGGAAGGACAAGTTTTGAATCAGAGTAGTAAGAAGTTCCACTCTGTGTGTACTCAGTGGGACTTATGGCTGCCTGAGGAGGCTGTCAAGGGAGCTGAGGAATGTTGGGGTCCTGGAACACTGGGCTCTAATGGGGTCCCTTGGTTATTTAGAGAAGACTGACCTGATTTATTGGTCTGAGGATTATAAGGGTGAGTGAGGAGACCTCCTAGTGTGGTTATCCTTCCTAAACAGATCAGCAAGACCACAATTTCCCTGAGAGCCAAATGGGGTTTTTAAATCAGGGGCATTCAGTATATCTTTGTCTTCCTCAGAGCCCACATTGAATACCATTGTTCTTGAGCATTTCCTTTGATAAAGAGTTGTAGAAGCCTGAATATAACGCATTTCACTCCATGTTTTATGTTCCAAATAGAAGCATTGTAGCTGGAGAATAGTTTGATAGTTTTAAAATACCATTCCACACTCATCTTTCACTACCTCCCAGTATGTACTGAACCCAGACCAAATTATAATAGTAGATAAATTGTTGTTTCAAATTGTCAGGATCAAGCCTGTCCCATTCATCAACATATGGCCTAGTGGCAAAGTTGGTAGAATCTGTGTGGTGATGAGAGCCAATAGATTTCTCATCTGCTTGTCTTGGGACCTAAAGAGAAAAAGAGATAGCTAGACCTCCACTCCTTAAGGTGACATCACATCCTTAAGGAGGAGACCTAAGTCCATAAGGTGCCCCTGTGAGATGTTACAAAACCTGGATAGACATCGCTATCTGTGAGGGTGTTCATAACTCCCACTATTTGCTTTCTTCTCTCTTTTTTTCCTTT
>RJWT010034233.1:0-13727 GCA_004365215.1 Cuniculus paca
AGGCTGGTCTTGAACTCACAACAATCTGCCTGTCTCTGCCTCCCGAGTGCTGGGATTACAGGCGTGAGCCACCACGCCCGGCTGAAGTTCTTAAAAATAATTTTAGGGACTCCCTGAAATCTTATTTAATACTTGGCTAATTTACATCCTTATTTTATCTCTGTAGGAACACTTTAGGTTACTTATGTTGAAAAATATTTCCAATAAGTAGAGCTTGAATTAATGGCATTTGTCATGCCATTAATTTGTCATGCCAGTACTTAGTTACTTTAGAGACTGTTTCCATTTGAATTTTAATTATTGTAAATATCAAATTAAATACTGGTTTTTTGGTCAGCTAGGGTGTCATATGCCTGTAATCCCAGCACTCAGGATGCTGAGGCAGGAGGATCTCTACAAATTTAAGGTGAGACTGGGCTACAAAGTGAGTTCTAGACCAGCCTGAACTGCATAGTGAAACCCTATCTCAAAAAGACAAAAACAGAACAAAACAAAAAGCTTGGTTTTGGGTTGTTGCTTTAAAAAAATTATTTCCCAGAGGTGGCTGTGATATTATTTCCCATCCAAACTGCCGTCCTAATGACAGGACTTCAATATCTGCATCCTTGGATCTTCTTAGCTGAGGTTCCAGAGGTCAAGGAGCAGGTGCCACCTGTCCCTGCAGCGGGAAGAGGATTTGTAAGGATCCATAAAATGGCTACTTTTATGCTGAGTTTGGGTGATTGGGGTGTTTTCTAGAAACAGTAACTTGAAGACTATTTACTCTGGATAAGGCAGTGGTAGGTGAGGGCGGGTTTTAGCAATGAATGAGAGTTGGTCCTGGCGTTCGCATGTCTCACAGTGCTCTGGTCTTCCGAGGTCATTCTTATACTGGTACTGTAATGACACATGTGATCTTTTATGCTTTCCATTGTCTCAAACATGATAATTGTAAAATAGGTACCAACTTGGTATTCTAACAAGAAATATAATCTTTTCTTTTGGTTGGTTTCTCCTTTAGTTTTGATGAGAATTATAATACTCATCTATTATTTAGTTCCAACGCAATTCACAAAAGCCCCTTTTACACTAAGCACATTGCTCAGTGCCTGATAGATGCATAATTGCTTGATAAACGTTGAATGAATGCTGGTCATAGAATGTATCAGATGCACAGAGAGTAACTGACTGTTTTAGGAGGACCTGTGAACAAATCCCCTTTCTTAGGTACCATAGAAGATGAAGGGACATTGATGGAATTGTAGGATAAGAAAGCTAGAATCAAAAGCTAGAATTGAATTTAAAAATTAAAACATGAATTTTTGTCTGTTTGTTTTGTTTTTTTGAGACCGGGGCTCACTGTGTAGTGCAGGCTGGCCTTGAGTTCACTATGTAGTCGAGGCTGGCCTCCAATTTACAGTAATCCTCTTGCCTCAGGCTCCTGAGTGCTAGGATTACAGGCGTGCTCCACTATGCCTGGAGAAAACCAATTTTAATCAGAATGAGGTTTGATATAACTTCTGAGGCTGTGGTAGGTGTTTATGTAAAGAGAGGACACCTGTACTGATTTTAAAGGGTTCACATTTTGGAGTAAAAGTAGATGACTAAATACATCACAACAGGATAGGGCACATTCTCAAAAGCACTTACAAGAAGCTAAATCCTTAATGTACTTAAAAGGAAATATTTCTGGTAGATCACTTGATGAAAGACATTTCCTAAAAGTGTAAGGCAGCCAAGGGGTTAAGTGTTCCCTTAAGCTCCTCCCTGCTCAGCGTCCACTCTTGCTGAAGGATAATCACATTTCTCTTCTGAACTGGCCTAAAGAATCGGCTTGTCTTCCCATACTTCTCAACGATGATTTCTGTAGGACTATACATTTATTCATCATGGCTCTTTGCACCTGCGCTGTTTACTTGGAGAAAACAGGCATACATTAAAGAGACCTCAGGAATTTATTGTAAACCAATATGTTCTGTTTGCCCAAAACTATTTGTAGGTCATGCTGTGTGCTTCTTAACCCACAAGTTCTACAGTAATTTAACTGGTCAAGTCCAGTATTAGTGCAAGGACCCCACCGATCACATGTATGTTAAGGTTAAGTTGCTATAAAGGTCTCTAAACACTCTCAATTGTTCTAATTGTCTTATCTCAAATCAGTAAGTAGTTGTGAGCCAGCACCAGCTCACAGATCATGCTCGGAGGAACTGTGAGTTAGATGACTGTTCCTGTCCAATTGTACATGATAAGGGTCTCCAAGTCCTCTGCCTTGTAATACCTATGGTGAGAACTCTCTAGAAACCCGGTTGGTATTTATAGTTAAGGAAGATTATTTACTTATCAACATGATGTATCTGATACTATTTTTGAATATTTGTATTCCATGCTGATTAATTTGTAGGTATATAAATTCATATTTCAATGATTATATAAAAGTTGATTTTAGTTTGGTTGTACTATTTACTCACGTAACATTCAGGAAGATGGGTTCCACCCGGGCCATGTTCACAATTTATTTTACAAATTGATTATCACCCAGTGGGCTGACATTAGCTTTTCCGGGCATGAGATCTTGGTGGAATCTACTCATGTTGTTCTCACAGCTGAGGTTCCTTTAGAATGTCTCTTGAAGAATAGGACACTCAAAGAAACGCCTCTGGGTGTGGCTAGCACATAATTCATTCTACTTGTGAAAGTATAAGTGATAAAACATTTCTACTACCAGTGACCAAGAATTTGACATCATTTTTTGGACGTGCTATGATTTCAGGGTGGCTATAGTCACAAACTCCCCAGAGAGAGTCCTTCCAATGCCCCCCTTCTACTAGTTAGAAAAAGGCAACTTCTTCCTGTCTTAAATTCATGTTCAACAATCTGGATTTTCATCCAAGCTCTGTTATTTCCTGGTTGTGTGGCCTTGGGCACACGATTCAGCCTCCCCTATTCTGTTTCATTGGTACCAGTGGAACTTGGTTGTATTTGTCCAAGTATAAGTCACCTGTGATTTTAAGGAGTCTCAGACAATGCCTCATTATCTCTTGCCCCTAAACCTTGGGTGTTGTGTGCTGGTAAATGTCAGTTACCAGGGTAGGCTTTTAAAAATAAAAACCCCGGACCATTTCATTTAAAGCTAAAATCTGAACGTACCAGGTCCCCTGACCACCTGGACACACATGTTCTTGTGTGTGATGTTCTCGTACTTTCAGCCTGTAGAAGAAAACTGACCAAGACCTCGCAAGCTTCAATATTGCATGGTTTCTCTTATACAAGAAGCCCACAATATAAAGCAAGAGCAAAATAAATGATACACGATAGGATTCAGAGAGCTCTTTTTCAAAGAGGAAGGGGAGCAGGAGATGAAGGGAGGGTACAGGCAGAAGAGGGGATGAAAAAAAAAGAATTGAAAGAAAAAATGGAAATAGAACTTTTGTAAATGGGAAGGGGATCAGGAGTCGGAGGGAGTGGAGGGGTAGAGTGTGAGGAAAGAATTAAGATGTGTTACGCCCGTGTACCAGCTCCCCATGATAAATGTCATCATCATGAACTACAACATGTGAAATTAAAAAAAGTTTGAAGAAGATCACTTGATAATTTTTTGTTATGGTGACATTGATAAGATGGGAGGAAGACAAGGAGCCAAGGTGTGGCTAGAGTTACGGCATATGCATACAAAAGACCGTGTAGGTATTATTTTCCAGGTAGGTCTTATTTTCAGGGAAACAGGAGAGATTCTTATTTCCTCTGGGGAAAAATCCGATTTCTCTCGCTTCCTTGCCTAGTTTGCTTGCGTTGCGTGGGGTCATCCTCCAGGGTTACTTCCCACTGTTGTGAGCCCAGGCGCTTTTGCTCCGTGGGTTGCTTGCTCTGTACTAAAACTATAAGATACGCTAATTATATTTTACAATTATGTTGGTATCAAGACGAATATAATCTTTGTCCTGGAAAGTTCAGGAATTTTTCCTTCTAATTTTAAAAGAAAACATTTTCATGGGCCCCTAAACATAAGCTGAATGAACTCAGGGCATGGCGTCCAGGTGCCCTAGTGGCCCTGGTCCCACTGTGAGAATTTAGATGTCTTCATTTCCCACTGAGGAAGTGAAGACACGTGATGTGTTATACGGGTGATACCTACAGAGAGGAACCGATACTCACTGGGCCTTCCAGACGGATGTTTGAGCGCTGGATCTTCCCGACAATCCTCCAAGACAAGTCCTTTTAATGTATGAAGGAATACATAAATAATGAATACCTCAGAACCAAAGACATTCAGCGCTTGCAATCAGAATATTTAATTTTTCCTTTTTATCTTGCTCGGAATCCAGCTGAAGGAGATGGTACCATTGGCTCCTCCAAACATCCAACTGTGTGCATGGCCTGAGTGTGGTGGGAAATCCGAGGACAAGGAGACTGATTTTAACTTTGTGCTGCAGAGTTACACACAGCACTGAGGACACTGTGGAGGTTCAAGGGATTTGATGCCTGACTCCAATTTCAGAGGAGTGAGAGATAAATACTACATGCTGACGATCTAGAAGTAATTTGAAAAGAAATTCAGCTCTTGATACAAGCTTAACATTCAAAGATGAATGTGACAGTACTTTCAAAACACAACCTCTGTAATACAAATGTATAATGAGTGTGGTCCTATGTGTCTACACACATGTATATATAAATGAATAAATAACTTCTTGCCATAAACTTAGAAAATAACTTCTTCTTTCATAATGTATCATCTCGTTCTCTGCTTTAAACAAGAGACTTTTTAGAACTGTTTTGGATTCACAGCAAAATGGAGTAGGAGGTACTGAGTTTCCCTGTCTGCCAGCCTCCACACACGCGGTCCGGCCTATGAGCATCTAGCACTACGGTGGCCCATCTGTCACAATTGATGAGCCCACATCAACTCCTCACTGTACCTACGGCCCATAGTTCTCATCAGGATTCACTTTTGGTGCTGTGCATTTTATGGGTTTGGACAAACGTATTAATAACATGTAGCCACCGTTGTTGTATCACACAAAATAGTTTCACTGCCCTAAAAATATTTTATCTTCTTTCTGTTCATCCTTCCTCTTCACCTCTAGGAACTGCTGACCTTTTTATTGTGTTCGTTATTTTGTCTTTTCTAGAATGTCACATAGTTGGAATCATGCAGTATGATTTTAAGATCACTTCTTTCATTTTGTGCTGCGTATTTACAGTTTCTGCATATCTTTTCTTGACTTGATAGGTGCTGAATAACATTTGTTCTACCTGCTGAGTGCTATTTCCTTATCCAGAGCTATCAAAGTTTATCAGTTCGCCCACTGAAGGACATCTTGATTACTTCTGAGTTTTGGTAATTATGAACAAAAATGCTATAAATATATGTGTGCAGGTTATCATAGAGACATAAGTTTTCAACTCATTTAGATAAATATAAGGAATGTGATTTCTGGATGAAAATATGTTTACTTTTGTAAGAAACTGCAACGCGTCTTCCAAATGGCTGCACCATTTTGTATTCCTATCAACAATGAATTAGAGCTCCTTGTCAGCATTTGGTGTTGTTAGTATTTTGATTTTCACCATTGTAAGCACACAGTAGCTTCTTGTTTTAATATGCATTTCCCTGATCACATAGGATTTGGAGCGAACAGCATGCATATGCTTATTTGCTGTCTGTAGGTATTTTTGTTGAGACATCTGAGTGTTTTGCCCATTTTAAAAATTGGGTTGTTCTTTTTTTGATTATAAAGTTTTAAGAGTCCTTTGTACATTTTGGATAATGGTCCTTTATCAACTATCTCTTGCAAATATTTCTTCCCAAGCCTGTCTTATTTTGGCAATGTCTTTCTCAAAATAGAAGAGTTTTAATTTTAATAAAGTCCTACTTATTAATTGTTCCTTTTATAGATTGTGGTTTCGGTATTATACCTAAAAAGTCATTGCAATACCTAAGGTCTTCTAAATTTTCTTTTATCTTCTAGGAGTTTTATAGTTTTACATTTTGCATTTAGGTCTACATACCCATTTTGAATTTTGGTGCAGGATGAAGGTCTCTATATAGTTGTTGGTTTTTTTCTTCTAATCTGGGAGTCTAATAGTTGTAACACCATTTGTTTAAAAGACACTTCTCCATTGTCCTGCCTTTGTGTCTTTGTTTCATATCAACTGACTATATGGGGTGGTTTTATTTTTGGAACTTGTATTCTGTTACAAAGTTAGTGCTCTAACTTTGTTCTTTTTAACATTGTGTGGGCTATTCAGGGTAATATGCCCTTCCATATAAACTTTAGAATCAGTTTTTTGAGAGCCACAAAATAACTTGCAGGAATTTTGATTGGAATTGTGTAACATCTATAGGTAAGTTAGGAAGAACTAATATCTACACAATATTAAGTTTTCCTATTTACAAAACTTAATCTTTCTACTTATATAGATCTTTGAATTGCTTTCATAAGAATTTTATAATTTTCTTCATACAGATCTTATATATATTTTTCAGATTTATATCAAAGTGTTCACTTTGGAGAATGCTAATATGAATGGTATTGTATTTTAATTTCAAATGCCATTTAATCATTGTTGATATGTAGAAAAATGGTTGAATTTTTAATATATAAATTTGCATCTTACAACCTTACTATAATCACTTAATAACTGTCAATTCTTTCAAAAGGCCTACATCGACAGTCATATCACCTGCAAACAAAATTAGTTTTATTTCCTCATTTCTAATCTATGTATATGTTGTATCTTTTTTGTCTTACTGCATTATGTAGGACTCTCAGTGTGATGTGAAAAGAAGTTGTGAGGCAGACCATGGGGGGCCCAGGAAAAGTCAGACAGCGACTCCCGAGAAAAGGCCATGCTGGGACTGGGAGGAGCCGATCAACAAGCCAACTAGCCAGCCTTTCTAGTAAGCTGCGCACACCAGGCGGGCCCAGGAAGAGAAAAGTCAGCGCCTCCTGTGAGCACACCAGCGCACATGCTGAGAATCACCAAACTCCCTCATCGCATGAGCAACCAGCTGGTTTGGAGGTCAGCCTGAGTTGATAGCAATGAGGTACAAAAAGAAACTGAGGGCTTGTAGTGTTTGGTTGAATTTACAGGCCTGGGACTGGCAGTCTGAGCATCTATAGGGAGGATAACAGTATGCAATATGGCAAATATGGGGGATTTTTCCTATCTTGTTTTTGAAGTCTAATATTGTTCTCACTGTTTTGTTTTGCTCTTATTAATTTTTTTTCTTTGCATTACTCAATATTCTGTTTTGATTGGTTTTATTCTGTTTTGGTCTGATTTTGCTATATCTGATGGAATGGACAACTACTGTGAAGATAACAAGATAGACTATGGTAAGCCATTGTTACTTTCTTATTATTCTGTTTTGATGTTCTGTACCAATTTCTCTGCTATATTTTGATTGGATTTATTCTGTTTTGTTTTGTTGGGTTTTATTATCTTTAAAATAAAATTTTAAAAAGAAAACAAAAGAAGTAGTGAGAAGAGACATCATGGTCTCGTACTGAACCTTAGAGGGTTAAGTACATTTGTCGGCTGTTTGCAGATGTTACTTATAAAGTTGGGGACCTTCTCTATTTCTAGTTCACTAAGAATTTTTATTATGGATGGATATTACATTTTGTCACATGCTTTTTGTGCATCTATTGATACGATCATGTGATTTTTTTTCTTTAACCTGTTCATGTGATGAGTTTAATTAACTGAGTTTTAAATGTTAAACCAGTTTTGCATATTTGGTATTAAATCTCACTTGGTTGTGGTGTATAATAGTTAATAAATATTTTTATTCATTATTAGGTTTGATTTGCTAATATTTTGTTAAGAATTTTGCATCATGTTCATGAGAGATATTGGTCTGTTGCTTTTGTTTCTTATAATGCCTTTGTCTGATTTCGGTACCAGGATAGTGCTTACCCCACAAAGGAATTAGGAAGCACTCCCTCAGCATCTGTATTTTGGAATAGATTGTAGAGAATTGGTACCACAGCTTCTTTAAATGTTTGATAGAATTCACTAGTGCAGCCATGTGGGTCCGCGGCTTCCCATTTTGGAAGGTTATTAATTATTGACTCAATTTTTTACCTTCATAGTTTGAAACAGGCATTTCTTGTGTTTTATTTCTTCTCATTTCTTGGTATATCAGTTCTAATATTTTTGTGATGCTGGAAATTAAACCTAGGTCCTCGAGCGTGCTAGGCAAGTGTTTTACCACTAAGCTACACATGCGGTTGCAGCAATTAAACTTATTATTATTATATTATTATTTTCCAGTTTTAGGAGTTGTTATGGAGTTTGCATTATAGCTTTACAACTAATCCAGATTGTCTGTAATGATAACACTGTACCATTTCATGGGCAGTGCAAGTGTCGTAAAATAACGACATACTTTGGCTTCCTCTATCCTGCCCCATGTATATTGCTGTCATTCATTTTATTTACACGAAAGCATACATCATCAAAT
Organism: Cuniculus paca; assembly: GCA_004365215.1. Lineage (NCBI taxonomy): Eukaryota > Metazoa > Chordata > Mammalia > Rodentia > Cuniculidae > Cuniculus > Cuniculus paca. The sequence goes on from RJWT010034233.1 coordinate 8,450, forward strand.
ACATTGTCGCTATTGTTATTTTCAACAGATGTTACCTGTTAGATCAATGAAGAATAAGAAAAGTATGCTTTTATATACCCTTATTTATTCCTTCAATCTTCTCTCTGAGAATTAGAGGTTAGAATTAGATCTAAATTTCTGATCTATATCATGTTCCTTCTTTCTGAAGAATTTCTTTTAACATTTCTTGCATGGGAAATGGATTGGCAACAGATTTCCTTAATTTTTGTCCAAGAATGTCATTTTCTCCTTCACTTTAAAAAAATAACTATGCAAGATACAGAAGTCTTTTTCTTTCAACACTAGATATTTTGCAGCTGGGTGTAGTGGTGCACGCCTGCAATCCCAGGACTCAGGAAGCTGGGGAAGGGGGATCCACAAGGTCAAGGCCAGCCAGGGCTACATAGTGAGTTCAAGGCCAGCCCGAATTGCAGAGTGAGATCCTGTCTCAAAAAAACAAACAAAAGCCCCCAACAACACCAGATAGTTTGCTCTGTCCCACTTGCTTGCATGATTACTGCAAAGTTGAATGTAATTCTTACCTTGGCCCCTAAGTAGGATGTTCTTGAACTCTGACTTTTTCTAATACTGTTTTCTTCGATTTTGATTTTCTACATTTGAATGTGATATGTCTAGGTATAGTTTTGAGGCGTTTATCTTTCTTGATGTTCTCTGAACTTACTGGGTCTGCAGTTTGGTGTCTGACATTAATGTGGGGAAAATATGCAGTCGTTACTTCAAATATTCCTTCCTCCTTCAAGCATTATCATTACATATATGTTACACCCTTTGTTGTTGTCCCACAGTTCTTGGATATTGTTCCTTTTTTCAGGGTCCTTTTTTCTTTGGTTTTCAGTTTTAGAAGTTTCTGTTGACATAGCCTCAAACTCAGACGCTCTCTTCAGCTGTATCTAGTCTGTTAATGAGCCCATCACAGCCATCCTCCATTTGTGGTAGTGTTTTGGATCTGCAGCACTTACTAGTTTTAATTTTGTCTTCAGATCTCTTTGCTGATGTGACTTAGCTGTGCTTACCTGCTATTTACTTTTCCACTAGGGGCCTTAGAATCCTAATCATAGTTGTTTTACATTTCTGGCCTGGTAACTCCAACATTTTTGCCCCGCTCTGAGGCTTGTGCTACCAGCTGTGGGGTTTTGCCACTTAGCATGTCTTACAATATTTTGTTGAAAGGTGGACCTGATGCACTGAGTGAAGGGAACTCTGCAGCTGTAGTGATGGGGTGGTTCCAAGCCCGGGAGAGGCAGTGTTCTTTAGTTCATGGTCCCTTTGCAAGTGCTTCTCAGGTTTCTTCTCCTCTCTTAGATGGGCTGGGATGGCTACAGGAGGCTGGCATTGAGTGCTTCCCTTCAACAGGGGACAGAGAACTGGAGTTGGGAATTCCCTTCCCTCAGGTAATTAATTAGGCTCTGATAAACCTGGGGTGGTTGGGCTGGGTTAAACCGTTTCTCCTGAGGGCAGGCCTTATTAGGAAGCACAGAGCACACCAGTGTCTTTCAAAATGGCTGCCTTCCCTGTTGGAAGCACAGGGAGATTTTGCCCCCTCTTCAACATGAGAACCTTGGCAGGGCTGCTGGAGAGAAAGTCGCGATACCGTGGGGCCTCCAATAGATGCCTCCCTGGAGTTCTTAACTCTATTCGGGTACTGGTTCCTGGATGTTTCAGCATGTGGCTTTCTGCTCAGGTATGTTGTGATTCTCTGTATCCACACAGCTTTCTAAATTTGGGGGTAGTGGTTTGCCCTGTGACCTTCATTGGATCTAAGCAGAACTGTTGAGTTTCCAGTTTGGTCAGCATTTTGTTGTTGTTGTTGTTAGGACCCCTCCCAAGCTCTTTATGTATAGACTTTTTCCTTTTCCTAAAATGATGACCTAAAGATATTTTCTAGACTGGTGGGGATTTTAGTGCAAATGGCCACAGTCTAGTTACCAATTTTATTATTTTCTTTCCCATCCTTAACTTTTTTCCAGCTAAAATATTTTTCTTCCCTCATACTTCTTAGCAGTTAACACGCAACTCTGCAGTCTTTGCTGGAATACTAATAACCAGTATTGCCTGTGTTTGCTGCTTGTGTCAACACTGAAGTAAGGTCGTGCCGTTGACATGGGCATTCCTCACGTCCTGCCCACAAGTCTCGCTTTGTGGCTAAATTGCCTGCATGTTAGCTTAAGCAATGGTCTCAGGAAACAGGAGGTTGGGTAAGGAATGACAGTGAAAAGCTGTATTTATGGATCTAGTTCTCTCTCAACCTGTTACCTTACATCTGTCCACGTTGAAACTCGCCTTGTCCCACTTGTGTTACCTGGGATAATGATTTTCCATTTTGGTTTCATGTTAGAATCATTGGCTGGGTGCAGGTTGCAGCATTTCTAAAAGGTCCCCAAAGGATTCTATTAGGCAATTGAGGCTCTAATCCACTGGTTTAGCACAAGGGCCAGCAAATGTTTTCTGTGAAGGACAAGACAGGAAATAATTTAGACTTCGAAGGTCATATTCTCCATTGTACCTACTCTGGCCTTTGGCTGTATTCCAAAAACACATCATTTCTAGACCCTGAAATCTGAATTCCTACCACTTTCATGATCAAAAAATATTCCTTTTATGCTTTTTCAACTATTTATCACTCTGAAGACCACTCTTGTTTCACTGGTTATACAAGTGGGTTTTGACTTGAGGGTTAGTATAGTAACTCCTGGTTTACAGTTTAATTGCTTCTTTGCTTCTGTTTGGTTTCATAAGATGAGATGTTTCCTTTCCCAGATCACTGATAACATTTTAAATGAGTTCTAGCATTGATCATATTCTTTATGTCTTATCAGAGCACTTTATTTTATTTATTTATTTTTGCCTTTTTGAGACAGGGTCTCACTATGTAGTTCAGGCTGGCCTTGAGCTCACTTTGTAGCCCAGGCTGGTCTCAAACTCTCAACGATCCTCCTGCCTCAGCCTCTTGAGTGCTGGGAAAATAGGTGTGCACCACCACACCTGGCTTTTGTCAGAGCATTTTAAAGTATGGAATACATGTCTTTTGTAGTCTTAAGACATTGTAGAGGTTGGGATGCTTTTGTCTCTATGTAGCAAGGCTGGCTTTAAGTTGCTTGAAACAGTATGCAAGATATTCTGTCATTAAAATATGGGCAGTTGGTTAATTCAGTTATTCTACAATGTCATAAATGCACACGGTTTTTTCTACTCTCTAATTCCCCTTACCGGTCATGAGTGATGCCCTACCTCATGGTTGTAAGATGGCTGTAGCAGTTCCAGGCATCCCACGCAAACACATAACATCCAGCAAAGAGTAAGAGTACTTCCTTCTACATATTTATTTTTAATAGTAAGGCAAAGTTTTCTAGAAAAGCCTCCCTTGCAGATCTCCCTGTAAGTCCCAAGACTCAGTCAGTCCCTGGTAAAGGCATTGAAATGACAGGATTAACTACACGATGCCCTTGCTGGTGTCTTGAAGGCTCCAGTCTGCCTCAAGGTGGTTTCTGGATCGCAGAAACAAATTGAGTTGTGATCTCAAAGAAGGAATGTTAACTGGAAAAGAATCAATAGTCTCTCAGACGAACTAGATTCTTAGGATTAAAAAAGCAATCTGAAGCAGGCTATGTGGTGTGTTTCTCATTGCCATTTGTTTATTTCTCTTAAAGAACACTAGAGAATCATTCAGTACAATTTCCTTGAAAGAAATCTTACTGATTTTCACCTAGTTTTTGCTGTAGTCCTCAAAGATACAGCCATTGTTTCTATCGGATTACACTTAAATGTAGTCTATTTTTGCTGACTTTGTTGGCTTCCTAAAATTTTACAACACCCCCTACATGACAAAAATGTTCATGTCAAAAAGTTAAAAGTCACTATTTTTTGATCATTGGGAATTATCAATGGGTTGCCTAGTTTGCATTTTATACTGCCAAAAAACAAAAACACCCCAAAACAAAACAGTATTTTAAACTCACCTGCACTTATCCTCCACATAAGCCCTACCCCCATCCGGTCCTGACTGAAATGCTGCCACCTGTGTGACGCTCTTGGGAAACATCTGGCTCGGTGGGAGGTCCTAGAGGACCTTAATTTAGATCTGTTTCTGTTTACAAAATTTTGACCTTTACTTTCCAGTGTTAAGCTGATTTCTATACTGGTAGAGTAGATTCAAATTCAGTTACAGTGTTACCGCACTATACAGGAATTCTATGTACTAAGATAGTGACAGATAATGATACTGGTATATAAGAGAATATGTTATAGCAGCGACTATCTCTTCTGCCACAGCATTGTCAATACCCATAATACTATTGTCAATACTACCACATAACTAAGCCAAATCCCCCTCCCACTCTAGCAAGCAAATCAGAAGACAAGCAAGAGTGATAACTAGAAAGGTGATAACTTTGGAAAGCTTTGTCACTATTTTTTAACATTTGCAATCTGTACTTTCATTGTTAAGACTGAAACACATTTTATTATGATTTACAACACCATTGCCCCCTGCAGCACTAGAGATGTCTTTTATTCCTCCCAGAACTCTATGGATCTTGAAGCATTCACACAGAGATGGAACCCTAAGAAAAACTGGTGCACAAAGAGATAGTTCATTCGGTGATGAAAGCAGTTACATTTTGCGGGTCCAGCATTTTTCTCTTTCTCTTGACTTTCAGAGCTAGTTCCTGTGCTCACTAATAATTAAAAATGTTTCCTCCACTCTCACAGAACTTCCTTGTTTTTCTCTGATACGATACATTTTGGGGGAGCCCAGTCATCTTCCGGAGAACTGCGAGGGCGGGCCCTGAGCAACTGGAAGATAGGCTAAGCAGAGGACACTCCTCAGGCTTCCCTGGGCCAGCTGGGAAGAGTGTGCGGGTCCCCAGGGCCCCACCGCCCTCTCCCCTTTCTCAGGGTCCAGATGTCCATTTTCTCCATTCTCATGGGGCCTTGGTAAAGGCTGAGAGCTGTCTGAAACCATGTCCCACGCAGTGAACTTGGCCCGTCCAGCCAAGGGGACCCTGGTTCACACGGAAGAAACCCCTGGGGCCTCTTGTCCAGGAGGGTTCCCGGTGGCCTCCTCGTAGGAGGGCGGAGGACGTGCAGGGAGCAGGGTCCCCTCGGCCGGCAGCGGGGAGTAAGGGAAGCGCTGCTCGCTGGCCCAAGGGAGGCCGGCCAGGAGATCAGTCACCTCGGTCACTTCGGGCACCTCGGTCACCTCACCTGCGGGTCGCTGCTCCTCCGGGAGGTCGATGCTGAACACCTGGCCCTGGGACCT
>RJWT010034234.1:0-13722 GCA_004365215.1 Cuniculus paca
AATGTTCTACCATGGAGTTATATCTCTAGCCCTTTAATTTTTTTTTTGTTTTGTTTTTAAATTTTGAGATAGGGTCTCTCTAAGTCCCAAACTGGCCTCCTGCCCCATGATTATTTTTTGATTTTGGTGTTACTTATTACTCAGAGTTTCACTCACGTGTGTATAAAGTCAGAAAGGGCCAAGGACAATTAGTTTCCTGATCTGATAAAATCGTGATCATTCGTAGGTACTTAGGGAGAGCTCCGTGACGGGTGTGGGATGCGGTTAGTGAGGAAGTGTATTAGAGACCTCGCCCACTGTGGTCAGTAATGCGTCCAGACGGGGAAGCGGTTCAGTGACCGAGCTTTGCAGCGTTCCTGCCTACGCCAGGCGCAGCGCCCCTGCAGTTCGTTTACTGCAGTTACAACAATCACATCTTTTTCTAAGCCATGGTAACCTGAGGTGAGTTACACGCGATAGTATTTTTCTAAGGTACAGCGTAACAAATACGCAGCTCTTAGAGGTGTTTACTTATGTAACTCACAACTTACCAGTAGGACGAGGGAGCATCCATCTCATTACATTGCTTCTGAGGGAAGAAGCCCACGTGCATTTGGCCCAGGTAATGATCTATTTGTAGAGAAGAACTGATTTAAGAAGCTATTAAGAAATTTTCATTTGCAGTACAAGGCATATATTTACATTTTTGCATGGAAGAAAACTCAGTGAACATGTTTTGGGATATTTCAGAAAAATAAAATTCTCGACCCCATCCCTGAAACATTTCTTCTAAGCTGCATTTATCCTGAATGCAGAGACACATAACATGCTGACACCTGATGAGGCAGTAGAAGTGATTCCCGTATTTGGAAGATTCTGTCATTGGGCAAAAAATTTTAGGGAAATAAGTGATTATGAGTCTGGAATTAAGGAGCAGATTTTCTGGAGTGATAACAGTCTTTCAAGGCCCCCAAAGACTTCAAAACTCTCCCATCTGCAGCTCATTTTGCTGTTGGTATGAAACAGAGGCTTTGGAAGTCTGTGAAAAAGGTTAGAAAAGAGAATCCCTTCTTGTAAGATCTTGTGAGAACCACATGCCTTGCCATTCTTATCAATAATTGACTTTCCAGTACACATAATTTTTATTTATTTATTTATTTATTGGTACCAGGGATCAAACTCATGACCTCACTCTTGCCAGGTAGGTGCTTAAACCACTGAGCTAAATCCCCAGCTCCAGGGCACATAATTTAAATACAGAATCGAACTCTATATAAGTGAGAAGGCATTGGATTAATAGATCTCAGGTTTGGAAGAGTCTGGAACAAACTTCAATTTTTTTCACCAGTAAAATGCAAATCGGACTCAGTCTGTAAAAGTTTCTTTGAGTTCTACAATTCTTAAAATGTTAGGACTCAGAGATCGAAGGTGTTTCCAATACCATGTCCCCTAGCGGGTGAAGGGAAAGAAACGATTAAAGATGCTTACCTTTAATTTACCAGGAAAGGATTTAAAAATGCCTTCTCAGATGAACCTAGCAGCTACTACTGGGAGGATACTAGCATCACTTGGGCTTTGCCCTAGTGACGCTCACTGTCCAGTGAGTAGACGGGCATTTGTATAACGCAAGCTAAACTGTGATAAGTGGTCTACAGTTATTTAAAGTGGGAAAATATGGGAATGAGGAGGTGCTTAGTTCTTACAGGGGGACAGCTTTACAGAAGTCATACTTTAGAGGAGATTTTAAAAATAAGGAGTTTGCCTGATGAAAACTGAGAATAAGGCATTTTTGGGAGAGGCATGGTGGCTTGATCAGAGAGAGAGAGCATCACCCTGAGGGCTTAGGGATGGGTGATGTTAAAAGTGATTGGGAGATGACTCTATGTGGGAATCACTTGAAAAGTTCTTTGAGCTCAGCTTGGGCGTAATTCTATAGACAGTGATGAACCAACAGCAACTTGAATAGTGGAATGATGTGATTCAATTGGTTTTCTTCTTTCTTTTTCTTTTTCTTTTTTTAAAACTGGGAACAATTTGGGAAAGGAATTGGGCGAACATAACAAGGAATTTACGTAGGCGCCTGGGTGGGACATCAAGATAATATCCTGAACTGAAAATGGAGAGAAGACGCAGACTCAGGAGACAGATTAAATACAGAAGCTGTAGGACGTAGCTCGTATGAACGTGTAAATAAAGGGTTGTAATTCATTCAACATTAGTTCTGAAATGAAAGCACCCACAGGGCACTGTGAAAGATCAGAGAAAGCCTTACAGATTTAGAGGACATTTAAGGAAACTGAGGTTCACCAGTCATTAAAACCTTAAAAAAATAGAAGACAGGCCCAGAAATATACCATACTGATTTCCTGTTCAATCAAGCTGATAACCAAGATAAACCATCACAAGTGTAGTTAAGACCATCTTGGCATCACACTGTGGTGATACATACACACCCATGTCTACAGCAGCTCAGTTCACAATAGCTAAGCTCTAGAAACAGCCCAGGGGCCCATCAGCAGATGCGTGGATACAAAAAATGTGCTCTCTCTATACACACACAATGCAATATTACTCAGTCATACAGAAGAATGAAACCATGCCATTTGTAGGAAAATGAGTGGAACTGAGGACCATAATATTAAGTGAAATAAGTCAAACATAGAAAGTTAAATATCACATGAATTCTCTTATATGAGAAACCTAAAAAAAAAAAAGAGTAAAATACAAGAGAGATGGTAGGAAATAAACAAAAAGACTTTTTGGAGATTGAGAAAGAGATCAAAGTGAGGGAGGATGTGTGTAGAGGGAGTGTAAAGGGAGTGAAAGTGATCAAGATATGTTATATACATGTCCTAATTCCTCCAAATGAATGTAACATTATATATTACAAATTTACACTTAAAAGAAAGGACCACTGTGACCATGGTCTTGGGCATGGGGACCCAGGGGAATGGAAGTATTTAAAATGATTCTTCAGTATCTGGTTTTGTTCTTGGCTGGATGTGGATGCCATTTACTACTGCTCTAGAGTACAAATTAAAGTTTTTGAGAAACTGTGGTGCTTGCAGGAAATTCAACTTGACTTGGATATGTGGATCTGTGATGAGGAGAGGTGTGATTGACTGGGAGGTAGGTTTGGGAGTGGCTGCATTCAGAGCTTCTGACTTAGCTCATTGCACAACCTCTGTTTAGGTGGAATTTGTATTGCTCTCTGTCGCTCCCAGTGGAGAAGCTCTTGAGTGAAATTTTAAATTAAATTAAATTATTAAACTAAATTAAAAGGAATTTTATGAAACAGTAAGGTGCATGTAGTAAGTGTGCAGTACATTTGATCAGTTTTATTGTCATAGGTAGCAAGAAGCTAAGACAAGTCAGAATAGGAGAATCGAGTGGTCAGCTTAAAATTTCATTGTACCCTGGTGGCTATGACCTCTCAAGGACAAATGTTTATTTACCAGAAATTCATTTTCCTTGAAATTAGCAAACAAAGAAAAAGAAACCAACAAAAAAGCCAGGAGGTAGAGTTCTTTAGACTTCACCTTCTAAATCTTTGCAAAATTATGCTGGGTTCAACTGAAGACAAGAAATCTCCTTGAAAAGTCAGAAGAAAAGAAAATCCCAAGTAAAACCCAAGCCAAAGAAAATTTGTTTTCAGACCTTCACTAAATGGTGGGAGAGTGAAAATTGACCTGTTCTCTTTGCCACAGCTACTCCTTACTTTTCCTGGGGGCTTAAGGTCTCTGTTTCTTTGCTAGAAAAAAAAATTCGAAGAAGTAAGTGAGGAAAAGGAACAGAATGTAAGTCTGATTACATCTTCCCTGATGTGCCTGTGGGTCCTCGTATGCCCGTGGGGAGCCCAGAATGGTGACTTAATTGCAGGATGCTTTTTTCAAAGATGAGGAGCGTGGCTATTTCTGCACCTTTGTGTTATGACTGGCAGCAGCAGCAGAAAACTGAATTTAGCTGTGACAGCCCGACAGTATCTTTTGTCCACTGCTAGCTGTTCCTGACATTTAAATGGTGAGGGATTGAAGTGCTTCAGTGGTCAGACCTGCCCTTGACTTCAGAGACCCACGACATCAGTTTTTACTGCTTGGAATTTGGTGTTGGAGTTTGTTTACAGCAAGTAAGACTTTCCTGTTACTAAGACTCACGTTTAGATTGGTGTTCCAAGAATTGTCCAATGGCCCTACACGTGTATTTTGAAGAGTCCTTTGAACTTCAAATGGCTCTCAAAAATGACTTTCTTTTTTCAGTTGAATATGAAGGAGAATATGATTCAAAGGAAAACAATCCTACCACAGGCTTCTTCTGAGGTAAATCACAAAAGAGAGCTCTGGGTCAGAAATTGCTTTCACTTATGCCTTTTTTTTTCCCCCTTGGTAATCAGTTCAATTTTTATTATAGGCTGCTTTACAGTTGGCTCATTGGGGCCTTGAACTCATCCTGTGGTTATTTCTCTAGGAGTTTCTATTTTATCTTTCCTATAGTACTAGCTTTTATTTTATTTAAGCTTATCATCAGACGAAGACTGAAGGGTTCTCAGCTTTCCGCTGATATGTGCTGGAATCCTTGAAAATGGTAGGGTTTTTTCCCCCCCGGCTTGGAAACAGTTTTACCGTCTTTGGATGTTAGGTGTATTGGAGTGGTTGTGCTCTTTCTGGAGCAAGTGATTATTGACCAAAGTTCACTTCCTTTAGAGTTAGTGAACAAACAAACGCAAAGAGACAGAGTTCTTCTCTGGAGCTCTTTTCTGAATGTTGTAAGGCACAGATGAATCATCTGGAGAATGACATAACTCCTGGAAAAGGTAAAGGGAGGGGGGAGCAAAACTCCAAACAACTGAATACATCCTGCCACGTGGAGAGTGCTGTGGGTTTCTGGGAGAAGTGAGTAACAGCCGGAGTCCCCCAGAGAAGGAAGGCAGGCTAAGCTGTGTGCCCACTGCAGGGGCTCCAATGGGAGGATGCTAGCGACGTGACGCATTATCCTCTTCAGACAAAACATTGCTTGTAAAAATAGTTTGCCACCCGTGCACACAAACCTCATAAGGTTGGTTGGTTTGCCACACTTCACTCTACGCGCAGACAAAGGGCAGAGCTCCAGGAATGGGGGCTATGAAGAGATGTTTGTCTCTAATCCTGCAGGGAGGGCGTGCGAAGAACCTTGTAGCTGAGTATCTGGTGAGTTCGGAAGGTAGAGTCTATTTTAAAGCAGTTGACTCAGGGGATATTGGTTGTAAGTTGAGCTGCGGTGCCTGGGACTGGTCCAGAGCTTCAACAGTTGTTTCCTTTTTCAAATAAAATGCTGTAGTTTATATCCACCCATGACGCTGAGTAGCAGTCCCGTAAACTGAGGTCTAAGTAAAAGTGTTAAAAAAGGAAAGCCATTTTCAGCCAGACTTTTATTTTTGCCCTATGCCTGACCCTCACTGATTTTTAGTTCAACATCATTTTGCTTTTTGACTCAAAAATCTAACCTTGAGGGATCCCTTAATGTGTGGATTTTCAAGACATATCTGACTGTGAATGGCTGGGTTAATCTGCTAAATTGTGAGGGCCAGTTCTTTGCTGCTTGCATTTCTTAGTACCAGAAATCTGTCTTCCTCTTTCGAAAACATAATTTGTAAACTCACTACAGATGATCAATAATACAGAATAGATTTCCTTTTTTTTTCCAGTTCCACCTTTATTGCCTAAGATTGGATACAACAATGTTAGAGTCCAGTGTAAGGTTTTAGAAAACAATTACAGCAGAACGAAACAAACTGGGAAGTCTGATTTAAACGAAGCATTGCTATCCATCTTCGGGGACTGCAGAGTCCAGGAGAAGGTGACATGGGTCCAGAAAGGTGATTTGTCCTGAAAAAGGCACAGTCTATCCTTACCTGTGAGCATGAAAGTAACTCATCTTTACAGCTGATCCAACACAGTTTCCACAACAATGCCCCCAAGTGTCATTGTTTAATCAATGGCTATCAAATATTTTGGACCATGACTACAAGAAAAGGTACCATTAGCCAATATCCACACACAGTCACTCTCGGACATGCAAAAGATTTATAAGACAAAAAACGGGCAGGGTGCTTTTCCTCTCCCCCACCCAGTGCTGCGGCCTGCTCGGTTCTATCCGAACCTACCCCAAAGACTGGCCTGACCTGGACTCACAGCTCATTAGGAGTTGTAACCCACTGTTTGAAACTTCTGAGCTATTGCTTATGGCTTTGACTTGCCCATCACACCAGCACACATAAAATATTTATTTTCTCTTTTTTGTTCCAAAGCTCCTAGGAGAAAGAGGAACTCTATGCTTGGAAAGGCGGACTGTCACCTGGAATTAATGACCAAACCCTGGAGCTTGGAGGACTCAGCCCCACTTGTGGACGTTGCGGTGGCTGCTGAGACCTGACGGGGCCCAGCTACTTTCATGCTGTTTGCACCTCAAATGAGAGAAATAAGCATCGCCTGAACTCCTGAACCCTGAAAAAGCTGGGCTTGGCGTTCCGTGCAAGTCAGTGTGCTAACAGTTTACGGATGCATTTTATTTCGCTGTGCAATACTTACGGTTTTGAGTTGGGATGCCGACATTTAAAAACTGAAGTATTTCTTACAGACACACATATTTGGAACTTTTTCTGAAATACTGAAAAGCAGCAGCATGTGGCTTGTTCTAAGGTGACTGATTGCAGGACTAGGTCTCAGCTGCTCTCATTAGGAAAGTCACCCCTTTTGTCCTCGTTTATCTGCCCATATCCTGAGGTTCATGAATTTGAAACCTAAGTTATAAGTCCTGGCTTCTTACTTCTTGGATGATATTTAATAAAATTTAATTTTAAAAATGGAGTTCATGGCCAGGTTTGGTGGCACACACCTGTAATCCCAGCACTTGGGAGGCTGAGGCAGGAGGACTGCCACGAAGTTTGAGACCAGTCTGGGCTACATAGTGAGTTTAAGGCCAGCCTGAATTACACAGCAGGACACTGTCTCATAAAAGAAAGAAAGAAAGAAAGAAAGAAAGAAAGAAAGAAAGAAAGAAAAAGAAATTCCTTGGGTCTTTAAATTTGGAGGTGTCTAGTTTTTTTTGAGTTCTTTATATATTCTAGATATTAGTTGTTTGTCTGAGGAACAACTAGCAATTTCTTTTCCCACTCTGTGGATTGTCTCTTCATTCTGTTGGTGGTTTCTTTTGCTGTGCAAAAGCTTATGAATAAGAGGAGATCCTAGTTATTGATTTTTGTGATATTTTCCTTGTGATTGGGGTTTTGTTCATAAAAGTCTTTGCCTACACTAATGTCTTCAAGCGTTCTACTTACTTGCTCTTCCAACAGGTTTAGTGTTTCTGTTTTAATAATTGGATTTTGATCCATTTTGATTTTAGCTTAGTGTATTGTGATAGGCACGTGTCTAGCTTTAGTCTTCAGCATGTGGAAAGTCAGTTTTTCCAGCATCACTTATTAAAGAAGCTGTTTTTCTTCCAGTTGTTTGAACCCTTTGTTGAAGATAAGGTGGTTGAGTATGTTTGGAGTTGATTCTGCATCTTTCAATCTGTTCCACTGATCCTTAGGTTTTTTTTTGCCAGTACCATGCTGTTTTTATTATAACAATTTTGTAGTCAAGGATTGTGATGCCTCCTGCCTTGCCTTTGTTGCCCAGGATTGTTCTTGTTATTCTAGGTCTTTTCTGGTTCTGAGTGAATTTTAGGAATGTTTTTCTTTAGTTCTGTGAGGTATGCTAATGGTATTTTCATCCAGATTGCATTAAACCTGTATAACAATTTTGGGAGTATGGCCATTTTCACTTTAAAAAAAGTAAGTGAAATAAATCAGATAACTGTGTAAATATTGCATTTTTTCTCTGGTGTCAGAAACCAAAAGTATAAATAAGGACTAAATAGTTATTGTGAAATAGGAAGAAAATGTCCCTATAGGAAGGGAAACAAGATAGGGAGGAGGGGGAAAAGAATAAAGGGAAAATTAAAAAAAAATCAAGAAAAGACAGAAAAAATTAAAGTTTTTGTAATTAAGAGGGGTACAGAGGTTGAAGAGAGGGGAGAGGAATGGAGAAAAAAAGAAGAACCAAGTTATATCATGTACAGGTACACATTCCCTATGATGAATGTGATCATTTTGTATACCTAGGATGTACCAATGAACTTAATTAATTAAAAAAAGATATTGTGTACAGTTACAAATTCTCTATGATGATGTAATCATTATGTGTATCTAAACTGCACCAATAAACTTAATTAAAAAAAGATATAAACTAATGTGGACTTTCTTTATGTATTTATTTTTTATTTTATTTTAAAGAGAAAAAAGAAAAAAAAAGATACATCAAGAAACAAACCTAAAAAACAACAAAAACAAAATGACAACAAAAGAAAACAACAAAAGCTATATAGATTTTCGAAACAAGATGATAGCAATTTAACAATGGTTGTGATATTGTACATTGTTATCTTCAAAATAGTTGCTCAGGTTACTAGACACAGAAATAAAACGAAACTGTAAAACGGAACAAAACATTGGATTTCAAAAACAGAACAGGAAGATATCCCCCACAGTTGTCACAATGCACACTGCCATCCTCCAAATGGATGCCCAGACCACCAGCCCCAGGTATGAAAGTCAACCAAACGATACAAGCATCAAGCTATTTTTATCATCTCACCGAGTGGGATCCCCTGAATCAGCCATTTGCTTACCGCGTGGGGAGGGATGCGCTCTTCCGGTTTCCTACACCGCGCACTGGCCACCCTTACAGGAAGGCACGGTTCTGCTTCTTGCTGAGGCTCTTCCTGATCCCCAGGGTGAAGCCTGGATCACGGGAAGGTGTGGTTCTGCCTAATGTGTACTTTTTTAATGGTAAGTTAGTGCTTAAATATTCTGCAGTAAATTTTATTTTTAAAAAAATGGAGTTAATCTTTTGCATTCAGTTATGCAACTTTTCCCTCTTGCTATTTTGAAAACATTTTCCTGTACCATTACATGTTCTACGTCATTGTTTTTGCCTGCATAATATTGTATTATATTGCTATGCAATAATTTATATAATCAATCATCTACTATTGGGCTTATGTGTAATTTCTTATTTAATCTATTAAATATACAAAACAGCAATAACTATCCTTATAGCAAAATCCATGCACTTGCTCATGATTTTTTTTTTAAAGATAATGTCTCATATTGGAAATTTTAAGTCAAAGGACATTGATAATAAGCAAGACCTTTGCTATAGTATACTCAACTCTACTTGACAACGCAATACAGTAATTTCTTATTGCTCTTAATAGGCTAACAGGTTTTCTAGGAGCCTGTTAAGGCTCCTGGTGTTGGTAGGTGGTATTTTCCATGTGTTGACACAGAGCCCTCTTCTCACAAACCTCCCAATAGCTCATGACACAGTCCTCGTCTATGGAGGGGAGTCTGAAAATTTTCCACCTAAATAGGTCGTGAGAAAGTGCTAAAAGGTGAAAGGCATTCAAAGTCAGCTGCATTCACACGACAGTTCTGTTCAGCTGACAGCTAGGTACAATGCCTAATTAGATTATGAATTTCTAGTTCGATAGTTCTCTGCTTGAAAAGCCTGTGATCCATTCTGGCTTTCATGGCGCCCCCTTACCATCTCCTTCTTCCTTTCTTCTTCCTCATACCTGCTGCCTGATGAACTAATTATTTTTTGATTATGCATGGAAAAAAATACCCACAGTAAATTCTTTTTAGAACACAACCTTTAAACAGACAGGTACAGGCATCTTGCAGTCCTTGGAGGAATGGCTCTCAGGGCTGTGTGGCTGTGGCAGATCTGTGATTAGAGCGTGTTGAGGATGAAATTGCAAAGTAAGGCAAAGGGGGTCATGGTGGCCCTGGAGGGGGTGACTTGTGACCTCCTGGGGAATGGATTTGACTGGGCAGAGGTCAGAGTTCCCTGCAGCTATGGGCAATTTCTGGGACTCTGCTATGAGCAGCCAAAATGTGTTATTGCCCAGAAAAGCAAGCACCTTGGTTGGGGAGAGGAGATGGAGGCAATGTGCCAGAGCACAGGTCAGATTTCACCTGGTGTCCCCATTGGGTCCACTTGCTTCATGAAAATTTATTGCTGGGAACAGCTTTTGTTATTACCTTTGGTCCCTGTTCCTGGAGAAAGATAAAGGTTATTTACATGAACGACATTTTCCACTGCTCCAGGTGGTTCCAGGGCTACTACTGATACTCACCATCTCCCTCCTGTAGTTCCCCCTTGCTGCAGCAGTTTTCCTGGTCTAGGTGGCTTGCCACTGGGGTGACCAGACCTCTCTTCCTAAGGACTCTGAAATCCTGGCCACCTTGCCTTTCTCAGGTGTACATAGTATCACTACTTGTCTATTTACCATTAAAATTAATCTAGAGTAGCAGAGCAAACCATTGGGTCACTCAAGTGTTGAAGATTTCGCTGTTCTCACTGTCTAATAACCCCAAACCTTGTCCTGCTAATGGAGGTCAGTCTTATTAGTGGATCCATTCTAGTATATCCATTTCTTTGAGTTTCTTGAACCTTTTTTCTACCCTCTACTATGGCAATTTGATATTTCTGTAATAGTGTGGGACACCAATTTTTCTAAGCATCAAAGAGCTGGCTTGGAAGCATGCTTGGACTACTCCCCTTGGGTCCTCACAAGGATGTTAAGTCTGATACCCTTTGTACAAATTTATGTTCTACTCTTCAGTCTGTTCCAATAAGTTTTATCTGTCTTATACATATTTTCTCAGCTTGCTATATTGACTTTGTCTGGAAGTTCCTTCAAGGTATGATAACTTTCTTCTAACAGATCCTGTGGTTTCTACTTGGGTTTTAATTTGATCATTGAGTTTTAGCAACTGACTAGGAAGGGAGGTGCTAGGGTGGCAGGTACTCCCCTGAGGAGTGGCTCACATTTTCCTGTAAGATTCAGGTCTCTATATTATTTGCAAGCAAGGGTGAATTCTGGCATTCCACACAGATGAGTGGAACACTTCTTAGGAGAACCAGGGGCTTCAAAGTTTTAAAATGTATCAACCTAATGTCTCTATACATCCCAAATCTTAGGAGTCTTCCCAGCCAGAGCTCTGATTTTGGCCCAGTAGACTTAGCAGGGTGGGATAGTTAACTCTGTTCTCTTCATAATTACATTCTGAACCTGGCTTTTAGCTTTTTCTATTTTGGGGGTGCAAGATGTAAGATTGTTTTTAAATATTATCAACTAGACTCTTTGTTTTCCTAATACACATTGAATTAGTGACCACTCACTCTCAGCTTTTCTGTCTTCCTCCAGAACATTGATACCCTCGGCAACAGCGATCAGATTTCATCATCCTTATGATAACTATTTCTCAAATGTCCAAGACAATATACCTATCAGTGCATTCTGTTCTGCTAGTGTCTAATCTTGGTGAAGATTTTACCTATTGCACTTCTACTAAATGTCAGGAACTTCAGGACTGCATGTATCACCAATGATAAAGTTTTTATCACCAGCCGGTAAGCCAGCAGGTAGACCAGCTTCAAGATCCTGTTTTAGATTCAGAGTTCTCAGTTGTTCCTGGCAGAAATGTTCTAGACACGAAGTTCAATGGGAAGCGATCTTGGAAATAACACTTGAAAGGAAGTTAGAGAAACTGGTTAGGGGAACTCTACTCCTCAATGTCCCTTCAAAATAGCTCCAAATTGGTGCAAAAAGTAACATCCTACTACCCCTGCTTCAACTAGTTGTTGATGTAGGAGAAGGTATACCATTGGACAGGCCAGTTTACTTGGACCAGGGGCAATATCTGGGTAAGGAACTCAGCTATGAGCCATGAGTGGCCAGCACTCCTGGCATTCAAATTTACCACCCTGGAGAGCTGGGGACATAGCTCAGTGGCACAAGCACTTGCCTGGCAAGTGTGAGTTCCTGAGTTTGATCCCCACTACCCTCCAAAAAAAAAATCTCCAAAATAGCTGGAATTACGGGTAGCTAAATCACTTAGGGGCTGGGGATTTAGCTCAGCAGCATAAAAGCCTGCTTGGCAAGCACAAGGTCATGAGTTCGATCCTTGGTACCAAGCAAACAAACAAACAACCCAAGTTTACCACCTTGATCTTGAAGAGGGAGCAGGGTTGTCCACCACAGACAGCATCCACCATAGTTGTCTAAGTCTAATAGGCATCATGAGCTTACCACATCCAAAACATGCACCTTTTTTTTTCTCTTTCTGAGTCTGTTTTCAGTCTTTCCTTTGTAAATGTTTTATAATGGATCTAAGTGTCAGACCATAGATTTTGGTTTATTTTTTCCTGACTTGCCACTCTCTGATCTGATGGGCACTTTCTCCCATCCAACTATTTTGAGTCTACCTATTCCTCTACATCTCTACTGATGCTACCCAAGTCAAGTTACCATCATCTCTCAACTCTACTGCCTCCTAATTTAAGTTCTTGCTTCTGTTTTTGCCTCCTACAATTTATTTTTCACATGGCAACAATAATGATCTCATAAGATCGTAACATTTTTACTTACATCCATCATAACTTTACATTGCACTCAGAAAAAAATAACAAACTTTTCGCTGTGGTTTACAAGGCCCAATGATAATTTGGTTCTTCTGTTGCTCTCTGATTTCATCTTTACTTCCCCTCTACCATAAAAATTGCTAGTATTCTACCTAATGGTTATTTCATTTGTTTAAGCACACCAGTATTTCCAGGTAATGTAACAAACAAATAAGCCAATTTTCTTGTTACTTTTCTCTTGTTTCCTGAGACAAAATATCCAACACCCAAAATTTAGGAAGGAAAGGTTTATTTAGCTCACAGTTTATAGAGGTTTCAGTTCATAATTAGCTGGCTCCCAGGCAGGGTGGCATAGTAGAGGGGCAACCATTCATGGTGGAAGAATATAGAAAAAGCAAGAGAAAAAGGAGGGGGAGCAAGTCTCTTTTCCTGCCTTATACAGGATGCAGGCTACCCACCTTAGGCTGGGTGTAGCACTTACACCTCTAATCCAAGCATTAGACAATGAATCAATCACAAACTCTAGAGATAGCCACCTCTGAAAAGCCTATACCCCATGACTGCATGAGGCTTTGGGGGGCATCCAGATATTATCCATAACATTTTGTCTCTGACCCCCCAAGTACTCATGTACATCCCTGTGTGAAAAAGGTATTTAGTCCATCTCTGAGAGTTGCCAACGTCCTAATGGTTTCAGCATTGCTGAAAAGTTCAAGTCTTAAGTCTTCTCTGAGATGTAAGGCAAACTCTTAGCTGTGAGCCCCTGTACAAATGAAAAGAAAGACACTTCTAACATTCAGTGGCATAAGATAAACATTTCCATTCCAAAAATTACAAACAGGGAGTTACAAAAGAATGGAACCAAAGTAAGTCTACAATTCAGTGGGGCAAACATTAAGTCCTGTAGTTCCAAGTGCAGTATCTGAGGTGATCTGTGGCAAGTGGTGAACTCCAAAGAGTTTCGGTGGCTCTAACCCTATAGCACTTCTGGTGGTAGTAGCTCCCATGTCTTCTCTCTTAGGCATGTTTTGCTCCCTCTTTGCAGGTTTCCTTAGCTGATCTATGTTCCCGGCTTTTCTAAACTTTTGGTGTCTTCACTGCACCTTTGACTTCACACTCACAGCTTCACATATTGCCCTCTCAGGAACACACTGCCTGGTCTCCCAGGCCTTCTGAAATCAGGGTGAAAGTCTTCTTAACCTCACAACTCTTACATTCTGCATTCACCTAAAACTAG
>RJWT010034235.1:0-13725 GCA_004365215.1 Cuniculus paca
AAAAAAAAAAAAGAACAATGCAAAAGGCAAATTTTCATCGTGTTACTCCTCTTCTGCAAACTTTTCAGAGTTTCTCCATTGAGTGAAGCCAGGGATCTTAAAAACTTGCCTTCTAGACCCTTCTGCAGTGTAGAGAAGCTACACTCTCAGCTTTAGTTTTTTTCCAAATACTTCTTTCTTTGTAAACATCAAAACGCCTGCTATTCTCCAAATGTGTGCTGGTCTCCAAGATTTCATGTCTCAGCTTATTCCTTGCTTTCCTTCTTGAAGGTTCTTCCTAGAAATTTTTATCCTGGGCAAAGTCTTTTATTGAAAGTCTTCCCAATACCCCAGTTGAAGATTATAGCTCCTTCCTTTTCTGATTCCATGGAATTTTTACTACCAGTCCAATAGGAATCACACTCTACCTAAGATTAAAATATAAAGGAAGCTTTTTTTATACTTCTCTATTTTACTACTGAGAGCAAAGATGATGTCATATTTGTTTCTTATACACCCAATTGTAATTACCATATTCCCTTGCACACATTACATTTTAATAAATATTTCCTCTATGAATTGATAAATGAATAGGCTTGAAGAAAAATATGTAAATATAGAGGAAAGCTAGGTATGGTTGGTTAATACCAATAGTTACTATTATTAGACCTAATTGACTAGAGGTGAAAATGCCACAATTTTTTTTATGTCATTCTGTGTGGTGGCACAAATAGCTGTGAATAGTGTGGTGACAGCTCCCAAGCATAGGGAACTTGTTTGGATGAGATAATCATTTTGTATATACAAGAAATAGTGGTTGGGAGGATTAAAATTTTTAAAGGCATACATTAAACAATTTTAAAACTTGTTTTTCAAAAAAAGTTAAAATCAAGAATCAACATCTAGTCAAGTCAAAGAAAAATGAAAGCAATCGAAAAATGACTTTAAAAAACAGAGGACTTTAATTCTGTTTTTAAATTGTCTGGTTGCAACTTGACCATTATAGACAAATAAACAATTGCTATCAACCTTGTTAAGGTGTAAATGCTAACTAAATTTGTAATTTGAATGGAACTGGACTACATAAATAGCATTGTTTTTTTGTTTGTTTGTTTGTTTGTATTAGAGTAAATCACCCTTAGCAAATAGCCTTCCAAGTCAATGGTTCTAATTTAAAGCCTAATTATTTTAATTATTCCCCAAAGCAATCACATTATATTCTATTCATGAGTTCCAGCAAAGTACACTGAACCTATGTATGTACACATTACACCAGAATTTCAAAGAGACAGTTTGCAGCTCACCACTTTTTACTTGTGAATACTTCATCAAACCCCATCTTCCATGGAAGCACTCACAGCTACTGCCACCAAGTTTTCTTATGGAGCACTTCCTGTTGCTAGCACAGGTTTGACATGAAACCTGCCTTTGCATCATTTATTTCAAGTGAATTAACACATGGTTCAAGTAAGGTAAGGCAATGCATAGCTGACAGGCCTGGCAAGTTGTGTGCTGGGTTTTCTAACTCAAGTTCGGATTTGGTCAGATGTGTTTGAACTGATGGATGAGACAAGAGACAGTGATCTTCAAGCACGGACCAAGGAAAGTATTTCTGCTTCTTGTTATGAAATGGTCAAGACAAAGACTGTGTCAGACCTAAAGAGAAGCATATCTTTATTTTACTTGGAGGCACAGGGATACAGCATCGCTCGGAGGTGCTTACAGGAGATGATCTTGGGGATGACACCGCCTCATGGACCTCAAAGTGCCCCATGCAGTGCTTTCAGCTCCTGTAGAGGCAACAGCTTCCCCAGTGACATGATTACTCTGTGTCCAGGTGGGGCAGGAGGAAGGGTGATTCTGTGGCTTTTTTCACAGTGAATATCAACAAAAAGGAAGCAGGACAAATGAGGGAGAGAAAAGAAGAACTTGAAAGCTCATAGGACAAACAACTCTGGGGTTCCAAGAATTCAGGCAGGGTAGACGTGAGGTAGAGTAAAGGTCATTACTATAACTTTAGCTTTATATATGCCTACAGATGATGGCTCTTAGAGGAATTTTTCACATAAGGAACAGATGAAGGAATCATTGTCCTGGAAAAGACAAAAGGAGACTCTCTTTTATTACCTTAAAGCCCAACTGGAGTGATGGAGTTGGAATTTTAAGCAAGTCTTGGGAAGACAATGGGTGAAGGTCATTGGAAAATTCCAGTCAGTCAGGCTGCAGGATAAATTTCTAATCATCAGAGAGGACCACCAAACAGAGTAGCTACCCCTAGCAGCAATGAGAACATTCCCATTGCAAGTATGTACGTGAAGGAACTGGATCCTCTCACTGAGGCCAAGCTACTGTCCCCTGAGCCAAGGCACTGTGTGGAAGTAAACAAGGCTAAATCAGCATGATCCCAGAGGAAAAAAATGAAACAAATTCACTGGAGCTACAAAGAAATAGATTTTTGCTCATTAGAGAGAGTTTATCACCAACAGAGCAGGCAACCACGTGAGTTGGTGAAAAAGAACTCTACCCTGTTCAAGCAGTTTACTGACTACATCCCAGAGTGGCTTTGCTGTGGATAAAATTAGAAAAAAATAGCATTGTGTGCATATAGGTATGTGTAGGAGCTTAAGTATTTTCTTAACAGCTAAACCCTCTCAATAAATAAAGCAATGCACAGAAGTTCAATGATGATGGAGATGATGTTAACAACGTAAAAGACCCACATAACATGTGAGATATGCCATGCATTGCTCTAAGCATATGAAATGTAAAATTCATCCTTCGTATTCATGGATTTTGCACCTATGAATTCAACAAGCTATAAATGAAAAAAATTCAAAACCTAAAATTCAGAACATCTGAAAATTTTTTCTTTGTCATTTCAAAAACAATGAAGTATAATAGCTATTTACTTAGCATTTACACTGTACCAGGTTTTGTAAGTAAATCTAGAGATAATTTAAAAGTCTGCAAGAGAATGTTCATAGGTTATGTGAAAACACTATGCTATTTTATATGAGACTTGAGCATCTGCAGATTTTGGTGTCTGAAAGGGGTCCTGGAATCAACCCCTAAAAATACTGAGGGATAATTGTACTAATTCACTTAGCCCTCAAACAACTGTATAATTACTACTATTATTCCCTTTTAACCATTGAGAAACTGAAGCATACAGAAGTTAATTAACTTGACCCAACTTTCAAAGTTAACATCCAGGATAAGACTCTGCCATCCTAGATCTGTTAACCCCACACTGAACCGCTGCACTGTACTCACTAACTCGGGGTGAAGGGTCTCAGAGACTCTCTTGTTTGGCCTTAATGATCTTCAGGCACCAGCAACCTCCTTACGATATTTAGGCGCCTTTAAAGATCCAGCTTACCTTGGGATTCAGTTTGGAAAACCATGGAAATAAAAGGACTGTAAACTTCCTTGGGACTCTAATTTGAGAAACTCACGGACACAGAAGTGAAAAAGACTTGAATTCTGCTGAGCAAAACAAATTTCTCTCCCTCTTTACCTGGACTGTGCTCCAGGAAGACCAGTCCCTAAGCAAAGAGGAGACACTAGCCTGGTTACAGAGAACCACATTGCCTGTGGTATCCCTTCTTATGACCTTTTAATAAATAGAAACTTATCTCAGAGGAAAACTTATATTTATCCTCTGAATCACAAGTTATCCTCCAAAGAACCCATTAGTGACAAAAGGAAAAAGGGAGTGAAAGAGGGAAGAAGGAAGGAAGGAAGGAAGGAAGGAAGGAAGGAAGGAAGGAAGGGAGCAAAACAAGAAAAGGAGAAAGAGAGACCACAAACAGAGATAGACACAAAGACAAACGAACACACAGAAAGACAAGGGAATAAGGTGATGCGTGCTTCTAAGTGCTAAATTTCAACCCCTTCAGTGGGTGGAGAAAAGCAATTTCACTTATGTAATAGCACTAACTAGAATAGTCCCCTTAATCTATTCTCTTCTCAGTCATTTGCGAGAACTGAGAAGATACATAAGCCAAGGATCTTAAAAGAAATTCAAACTTTATTCCAAAACTACCATATGCTAAGCTTGAAGCTAAACTCTCTAGCATATGTGCCCAACAGCAACTGAATTCGAACAATTATACTGAAACATCAAGAACTAAACAGCTCAGTGCATTTGCTTCAGGAATATCTAGAGCCTTTTGGAGCTTTGTATGTCCTACCAGGTTGTGTTGGTCCTTTTAGGGCCACTGCTCAGTTTACAAATTCTGGGACTCAAATGTTTTAACCTCTCCAGGAATTCCTTATGAATTCAGATAACACAATCTCTTTACCAACATTAAAGAAACACTAGAGAGAACAAAACAGGGTGAGAGTTGAAAGAGAGGGATTTGAGAGACCATCAAAAAGTTTCATATTTCCATTAAATATACTAACCTTTAAACAACCAAAATCAAAAATAGAACTTAAATTTCTTCTCTCTCAGCATTTGGGTTGAGTGTATTCTTTTCTCTTCTAACTGTTCTACATTCATCTATCTCTCCAGAATATTGCATATCTCTGATTTTCTTTAATCTTTCTCTCCCTAGAGACTCACAAAAGATTTAGTAAATATTGCTAAAAAGCCTTATGCCTATCTATTTTGAAATAACACAACATGTGTATGAAGTCCATTTTCGTCAGGAATAAATTTCATCACAAACATCAATTATTACTCAGTTTTATGTTACTAATTTTCTTGAAGTTCTAAGTACCCTTTCTCAAGATTAACAGGCAAATCCTTGTCCACCTCCACCAGGATAGTATAATGGAGTCTCTGATGCCTCCTTCTACTCAGTAAGAAGTTCTGGAAGAGCTGATTCTGTTTCCTCCTCCATGTTTCCATGTGATGTTTTAGTCTCTCTCTCTGTCTCTGTCTCTGTCTGTCTGTCTGTCTCTCTCTCTCTTCCCTTCCTTCCTCCCTCTCTCTCATGCCCTGTACTTTTTTCCATATCTATAAACAGACCTCAAAGTGCTTTTATAAATATTTCAATTTATAATGGAGAAGGTTTGGCATAGATCTTGAACTTAAAACTGCGTGTCCAGTTAGCTTCCCTGGTGCTTATGTAGTCAGGGCAGCTGTGAAGAGATCCATGCTTTTGCAAGCAAATAATAGAAATGTTGGATTTTTAACCCTTGAAGTTGTACAAATACTTCTGAGATTTTCTGACATAATAAAATCAAATCCAATAAACATGAAGGGGAGAGACAGTAGCATTCCAATCTATCATGTAAAGAGAAAGGAGGAAGTCTGGATTCGCCAGTAGGCAAACATCAGAAGACCAATGATGCAAACATGATCCACAAATTAGACACAGCAGTTTGAGGAAGAATACAATTTATATAATCTCAAAGTATCTCACCCAATATGTTTCTTAACAACAAGAAAAAGAGAATGACTGTAAAGGAGAGACTTGGCAGGCACCAGCTAAACAAGTGGGCAAGGGTAGCCTTACCAAGAAGACAAACCAATCCCATGAGCACTTTGATACAGGACACTAAAAAAGACACTTCATTATTTGTGTGGCACTCTTGAAAACATAAATATTTCACTCTATTAATAAGAAAACCAGACAAAAAAATCAGGTTTAGGGACATTCTACAAGATAAACTGATCATTACTGATCATTATAAGTGTTAAAATTATGAAAGACAAGGAAAGGCTGAAGACTATCATGGACTGGAAGTGACTAAGGAGAAACAACAGCTAAATGCAATGTAAAATATTAAATTGTATCTTAAAATAGAACAACATAATTAGAAATATCAGTGAATTCAGTAAAAGCCTATAATTTCACTAATAATATTATGCCAGCGTCATTTCCTGGTTTTGTTAAATGTGCTGTGGTCCTGTAAAATATTAAAGTTGTTAACATTAGAGGAGTAGGACAGGGGATATAAAGGAACTGCCTATATTATGTTCACAAATTTTTCTCTAAGTCTAAAATTAGTTTGAAATAAAACACTAATTAAAAAATGCTAGTTTGATTTGTATTCTGTTGCTGCACCATAAATTACCTGTGTCTTCCAGAGGATACCATCCTCAGTCGTGACATTCACAAAAACAAAACAAAATAAAACAAATCAAAAACTCAACTTTGATACCTTAGGAATTTCAAAGAAACAACAACAAAAAATAACAGTGAAGAATATCAGAGAGTCATTTGGATGGTTCGACCAACAATTATTAAGGGATCTTAGGAAGGAAAATAAAGCAAAATAACAAAGTTGACTCTTAGCCTTTGTAAGTCATAGTTTCCTCTCAGGATAATTGTGATAACAATAAATGTCTATCCTAGGACATAGGTCTAATCTTGACAAATCAATTGTGTTTAGGATATTTTTTGCCTTTATAGCATTTATTTGCCTTTCAAATAACTACAATGCCATTTTAACTGTTTCTCTCCTGAACCTCTATTTTTAATAATGCCCATATTTTTATAAACTTAATATTGTGTTTTTTAACATCATAACGGTCATCCAGAGACTGTCATCCTCTGGAAAATACAAGCAAGGTACAATAGCAGAATGCTGCTATTTCAAACTAGTTTTAGACTTAGAGAAAAACTGCATATTTAATACAAGCAGTTTCTTTAAATACCTTTAACCAAAATTTTTACCAGTGATATTTTCCAGGAATATAATCCTTGTGTTTGGCAAGTGTTATTTTTCCATACAGACAGAATAGCATATGAAAATGGGCTTTTTCCATAAGACACTACACTTAGGACAATTTTACACAAACAGATTTCAAGTGAGCAGAATGGAAACAGATCTACCATTCCTTGGAAAGGGTCCTCAGAATATCCCATTAGGAGAAGCAGTCTTATAACTACTATCTATTGTGTACTACCAGAAATGTGCTTGACACTTTACCTCATTATAATAGTCAATATCATTGTTCCTTCAAGGTAGTTATTATCATACTCATTTTTTAAAATGAAAAATTGAAATTCAGTTCTCAGGTAGTAGATAACTGGATCCAAGAACTGAACCATGACACTTCTGTCTCCAGAACCACAAAAGTCTTTTTCCTGTAACAGGAAGTCCAAGATTAGATAGAGATAGTTTGGCCATGCAAATGCCTCAAAAATATACGGAAACCTTGAATCTGAGGATACTGATGATGGTGTCTTCCTTGCTGTGTCAGAATTACCTGAGCACTTGATGAGCTCTTGCTTGTGGGTATGTAAGCAGTTCTTCCTGAGAAATCCCGCAGGACCAAGACGGCACACCTAGACAGCTTTCCATGGTCACGAAGCTGCTCCTATTAGAAGAGATGACATAGCAGCGGAGGTTTCTGAGATGAGTTAAACAGCCAGACCAGTACTGTCCAGGCAAAGTAAGCAACATGTCCAAAGGCACAGAGGCACGTCCTGGGAAACCTGCACAGAGAACTGTATGATGGAGTGAAGAGACACTTTACATGCTGACAACTGACAACATGCACATGAGAAACACAGAGGGAGTCTAACTGCAATTTGCACTTTATAGAGCATGCAGTCCAGCCAGGGAAACTTCCATGCTCAAACTGATGAATTGTAAATATCTTTGCCCAATCTCCTCTACGGCTGCAGTGTTTAGACAACTCATTTCAAAAAATAAGAAGAAAAATAAAAGCTTGTGTTACCGTTTATATCTGGATGTCCCTCCAAAGACTAATGTGCTGATAGATGGGACTTTTGGGAAGTGATTGGATCACGTGGTATGACACTCATGAGTTCATAGCTAACTGTGACTTTGGGAGGGGAAGCCCGGTCAGAGGTGTGGGTTACCAGGGGTGTGGCTTACAAGACTATAGCTGCCTCCTTCCTCCTTTGATTGCTCTCTGTTTCCTGTCTGCCATGACATAAGCAAGGCTCCTCTTCTGTATCCCTCTGCCATGCCACCCTGACATAGAGTCAGTTGACTATGGACTGAGCCTCTACAAACTGTGAGCCAAAGTAAAACTTTCCTCCTTTAACTGGTGGGTGTTGGGCATTTTGTTCTAGCAATGAGAAAATAACTAAGGCAATTTTCTGCTTCTTCTGTACTTACTGAGTTAAAAACTCAGTGGTAGACTTTATAATAATTTTTTTTAGTGATGGTAGAATATAAGACTCATTCCTGCAAATCAATTCCCTTAATAAAGAAACAAGATTCAGGTGAGCAAATTTGCCAGTAACTGAACTGTGAGTTAAATAAACCTTTCCACCTTTAACTTTTTGGTACCAGGTATTTTGTCTCAGTAATGAAAAAAGTGACCAAGATAGAAAGATACCTAGAACCATGAGGGCAGAGCCAAGCAGAATTAGAGATCAATGAAGGTAAAATCCATCTCAGACCAGTATCCAGATTCATTTCTGATCTAAGTTGGAATAAAAAATAGAAGCACTCAGTGGTATAAGCACTTTTCACCTCTAAAGCACCAGTTACAAAGTACCAGACATGGAGTCTAAAGTCCTGAGTCGAGAAGCATCTCAGCCACTAACAGCTGGTTCTGAATAATCCACTCCCAGAATAAGTTCTGCGTTAGCCAGGTGACGTTAGTACCCCAACCTCGACCTGAACAAGATTCTTGTGCCAAGCAAGTAGAAAAGGATCTATAAATGGTCTCACAGACTCTTTTAAAACTACAAAAATGTTAATTAATACTACTATTGTTTAATTTTTACTGGAAAAGGATGCAGTACTTATAAAAAAAAAAAAAGCAGTCTCTCCAGAGACATCTCACCCCAGAACCAAACACTGGCATCCCTTCCCTGGCATCCCTTGGTAGTCTTGGAAATACCTCGATTACACTATGAACATCAGTTTCCTCCTTTGTAAAATAAGACAAGGGTTATCGATCTCAAAAAGTCAGTGTAAGTGTCAGAAGAACTATCATATGCAATGTAGAGTGCCTGCAACTGAAAAAAGGTAAACAGAAATAATCAAAAAAGCAATAATAGTAATATATCATTAAAGTAATGATAATTGTAAATTATGAGCCCTCTTTGCTGTGGCTTACCAAACCATACTAACTTTCTTATCACCAATAGCAATTTGTCATGTCTGATTTCATAATGCCTCTTGAATTACTGCTTGGAACTGATAATTAACATTTCATTTATATTTTGTAGCTGTTGACACTGACATGCTGTCCCTAGGGATCTATTTGGTGAAAGTCACTGTAACCTTGGCCAAAAATCCAAAAATCCTTTCCAAGTCCCTGCCTTTCTATGTGTTGGTCCCAGCAAGGAAGGCGTTACGGGGGGATTCAGAGCGCTTACCAAAGCATAAGGCATCTGACCTTGTCAGGAGCCCTTGGGCTTTTGCAGCCCTTGTGTCTGTCTCCACACAGCCCTCAGTGGAAAAATACTACCCAGACTCTGTGAATTATTTATCTCATCAGGACATCAAATACCCACTAGATAAAAAGAACAAGTGGGCCCCACAATAATGATCTAAGGTAAAACCAACAGCCTGCAATACCTTTCTGACCATCATCAGGATTTTCCCTGCTCCTCTCCCAGATAGGGGGAACAATCTCACTCATTCTCTGCTCCTTTATACATGAACCTTTACAGAGATACCAGGTTAAAACTGTTCTGCTTTTGGGGAGGAGTCCTATGAAACAAAAGGCATTAAATGACCCCTAAGCTTCGGTCGGCAATGCTCAGTAAACTTACAATGAGTTTGTATTTTTAGTTCATGAGAACCAGAGCTCAAGAAAGAGTTCAAGGTCTTTCCATTTCCTGTTTTTCCTTGAAGGACCAGGCACTGAAGCTGGCAAGATCAAAACCCACTGGAGGGTAACAAATTATTGACACATGGAAAATTCCAGTAGTAAAAGGTCCTTAGGAAATACATCTGTCAAAGACCATGTAACTTCAAAAGACTTTGAACCAAATTCTTAGTAAGACTAACATCTGAAAGAATGGATTTATTTTTAAGTCATAGAAGGAAAATGGAAAGACAGAATGATCATAGCTCAAGAGATTTGAGCTCTAGAGCTTTGAGCTTTCTTTCAAAAGCCCTTATTGAGCACAGTATCCTGAAGTATGCACACATATCTACTGGTGAAAGATCAGGTGCCACTTATGCAATGCCTGGTATCTGCTAGGCACTCTGTCATGGTCATCTCATCTCATTGAACCTAGCAGCAACCAAAGGATACATAGGCTTAATGCACCTTTGGCTTTTGAGGAAATTGGTACCTAATAAGATACCCATTGTCTAAAATCACCAGATTTGGAATTCAAATCCTGATTTATCAAGATTTAAAATTCTTAAGAAACTTGTAATGCAGAGGA
Organism: Cuniculus paca; assembly: GCA_004365215.1. Classification (NCBI taxonomy): domain Eukaryota; kingdom Metazoa; phylum Chordata; class Mammalia; order Rodentia; family Cuniculidae; genus Cuniculus; species Cuniculus paca. Next base: position 10,263 of record RJWT010034235.1, read on the forward strand.
GAACAAGCAGCAAGCAAAGAACAACAGACTAAATTAGGCAAGATAGAATTAAATCTCTAATATGCAGAGTACCTGCACCCCAGTGAATTAAAAAGGTAAGGGGGTGGCCAGCTAGCCTGGTTTATTTAGGACTGAGGGTTTTTCCAGGATGTAAAAAATGTAATACTAAAATCAGAGCAGTCTGGAACAAACTAGGACAGTCACCTCTGAAACAAGTAGGAGTCAGATACTGCAGGAGAATTGCATGAAGGTGGGGAGTTCGACCTTTGTCCTACGAAGAATAAGATGACAGACTTGGACAAATGACTGTCCTAAAAAAGTGGATGACAGAAGGAGATATCTAGCTGCCACTAGAATTGTGGATTGGAAATTGCGAGAATGATATGGGGGGCTCCAAATGAAGATGCAATACTGAGAAAGGGGACATAAAAATGAAAGTAAAATAAGTTATGTTTCCTTTTAGTTCCTGAACAGCGTTTCTAATATTGAAATGTAATCAGTGAAAAGTCTATATTTTAGATTGGCTAACTAAAGGGCTGGGGATTTAGCTCAGTGGCCTAAGCACCTGCCTGGCAAGCTCAAGGTCATGAGTTCAATCCCCGGTGCTGCAAAAAAACTCGACTATTTTACATATGATTCAGCATCAACTTGCTATAGTTTGGATAGCACTAGGCCAACAAAAATAAATGTTGAATTCCTAAATTTATTTGTAAATAGGATCATTGCAAATGCTATTATTTAAGATAAGGTCAAAGAAGCATGAGATGGACACCCCTTCGCAATACAGGCAGTGTGTTTCTAAACTCACGCATCAGTGTGTTTCTAACCAAGCAGACAGAGGCATGGGGCAAGAACTCCATGTGACAAAGACAGCTGAGATTGGAGTTATACAACTGCAAGCCAACTAATGCCAAAGAAGGCTAGCAAACCACTAGAAACTAGAAAGAGGCAAGGAAGGACTTCCTACAGGTTTCAGAGGAAGCATGACTCTGTCCACATGTTGGTAGAGGGCTTCTAACTTCAAGAACTGTTAGACAATTAATTTCTGTTGTCTGGAAACACACGTGTTGTGGGGCTGTTACAATAGTCCTAAGAAACTAATAGACAAGCCAAATTATATCCAAAATTGGTTTTTCCAGAAAGAGATTGGATTGAGATAAGACATAATGGAAATACTGCAATCTGTCGAAAAATTCTAGGAAGTAAGCACCAAGCTGAGACTCAGTGAATCATCACAGCAGACTTCTGGAAATCCAGGTGATAGGTGAGAAAATGAGATTGCAAAAGAGGTTGCAACTTTCCCACAGGTCAGCAGCCAGGAAGTGGCAAACCCAGGGCTTCGACTTGCATTACTTTGACTTCAAAAACAGATTCTTAGTTTCTCCTCCCTTAGATTTCCTAAAAGGAAAGGCAGGCAAGGAAAAGCAGAAGGCCAGATCAAACTGGAAAAGCTGGCAAAGCTGTAAGCAATGTGCAAACATGAGAAAACACAACCATGAGGGTTCCAGGGTAGGAGTGAGGAAAGGACAGGTGGAAAGAAGAAAACCTTGCTCCACAGCTCTGATTCACCAAAATGTGATCTGCATTCTTATCAGCAAGTCCTGCTTCTCATCTTCCCTGTTGGGCTCTGCAGCCCAGGAGGAGGCAAAGACAAAGCAAGCTCACAGAGAGCTCAGTGTGAAGAAGCCTTTTCAGGAGCCCTTGGGGCCTTACAAAGGAGACACTTTCCTAAAGTTAATTACTTTCTGGATGAACATCTGATTAGAAATACATTTGCAAGCCCCACCTGCCACAGATGTCTCCTGTTTTTAAAGTGGATGTTCAAAGAATGTTAAAATCCTAATATATATCTTCATCTCCCGTGGAAAACAGTGATTATTTTGGGCCTCGGAAAGTTGGGCTTCAGTCACAGAATTCATCATTACTCTTATGCAATCTAGGAGAACAGGGAACAGATCGGATGAGAAATCTCAAAGAAAAACATGCTGCCTGCAAAATTAGCCTGAGTCATTTCTCCAAGTGAGCGGCTAGGTTTAAATTAAGAATCGCTTTTCAAATTTCCACCAATGATCCCTTTGCCCTGACAATGTTACCCTCTTTGGAAATGAGCCAGTATATTTTGTCCACGTGGCAAAAATGCACTACTCGTACCCTGCAGGCAGGGCCAGCAGGCAGGAAAACAGGTTCCCACCTCAATCATGTGCTGTAGGTAAATCATCTTCCGTCTAGTCTCAGTTTCATTATTTTTGAGATGAATTTTTTATTTTCTTGTGATTGCTCTGTCACATCTTCTTTCCCCTCATTTCCTTGCCTTCTAAAATCACGATTTTCAGTGGCCACAGTGAACAAGGAATGCAATATGAAGGGTTGGTGAATGGACTTGGACAAGCCTCAGGTAGGATCTACACAATGCTAGGCAGAACTCTATGTAAGCAACTGGGGAAGAGAGGAGGTTTAGGATTAGCTTATTACACAATTCATTCATTCATTCATTTCACTAAGCACCCACTGTGTGTCTCAGTTAAGTGTTAGATGTTGGAGTAAGAAAATAAAGTCTCAGTTGTAGCTACTAGAGGCCCATTATCCTGGTAAGGAGAGAGAAATGAATGCTTAATTATAACAATTTTAAACACACGGAAATCCTCAAATTGCAATGGAAGCAGGTATCAGAGAGCTTTTTCAATCCTTGGAGGTCATGGAAAGCTTTGCTGAGAAGGTAAATCTGGGAAAGGAAATGAGAAAAAGAATATTCTAGAAAAAAGGAGCCCAGTGCTTGAGCAGTTGTTCAGGTAGTTACTTGAAGTTCAGAAGTCTAGCACTTATGACTAAGCAGCAAGCAAAAGGTCAAATATCAGAGGGTACTATCGGCTTTGTTAGAGAAAATAATTGTCTTATTCTCATGGTTTGCATGCTGAGCTGAGAGGGGCCATGATCTCTTTGCTGGTGCTGACATAGCTAGCAGCAATTGTCACATCCCCTGTATTTATATCATTGCCTCAAAGAATGATGACATTGTATGAAGCTCCAAAGAACTTGAACCAAAGGGTAACCACCAAAAACTAGGAACTGCTAATAGTAAATTGGAAGAGGACTCATGGGATAACAGTAAATACTCCATGCATTATTGTTTTATCACTCACTACAAAGGAAAATAGATGTGTCATTAGATGAAGTCCATGGAGGTGCCTTGACTCTGTTCAGGCAGATTATCGACACATTGATTGTCACAGAAAAGCATTTCAAGATACATCAGTGGGAGGCAGAATAAGAAAGTAAGAGGAAATGGCAAGAGACTTGACTTTAGGAGCTGAAGGGATATGGTTCTGATGGGAGGAATCAGACTGGCCCATTAACTAAAGGAAGCGAACAGCTTTTAAGGAGTTGGCTGGGTTGGGCTTTAGTTTGATTGATTATTATTTCAGTTCTTGTTTACAAAGTGACTTTGGGGAGTTCCATATTGCTT
>RJWT010034236.1:0-13735 GCA_004365215.1 Cuniculus paca
TGCTCTCATCTCTCTTATGAAACATAAGCAAATCCTCTCAGGGCCCCCCCGTTTCCTATCTGCTCTGAAAAAGATGTGTGGTAAATAAGTGAATAAATGAATGATGGAAGTGTAGAGAAATAATAAAATGTATCAAAATGTTAAGATGATATTACACATTTTCATTTTTTGGTATGTTTTGTTTTCTTTTTATATTACGTGTATGTAAACACTTTTTTGGAAAAAAAATCTTACAAAATGTAAAGTGCAAGAAGCACCAAATAAATACTACTGACATTCCTTTTCTTCCCCTCATGCCTGAGGAGGTCAATCACCATACACATATTTGTTTTCATTTTGTGATATTTTCTGCCTATAAATTATATTGCAGTACTTCTTTGGGAGTTAAAAATGAGCATATATGTATGACACATTATGCTTTCACACCAGGTTTATGAATAATTTCCCACAACAGCATAAGGCAATGGAAATGGCAATATTTATCAACATTTGCACAGCTGTTAAAATCAGCTGGTTTTCTTATTACATTTACTTAGGCTTGACTAACTCAGCAGTTCTCTGTTGGGGCATCTTTGCTATCATTTTGAGCATCCAGTTTTTGGTTGTCACACTGGACACACTATCTAGAAGAAAGGAGGTAGGGATTTTGCTAAATCCTACAATGTGCAGGAGGGTCGGCCCCCACAGCACGAGAGCAAAACAAGATGCCAACAACATCAAGGTTGAGAAGGGTTGGAACTAATTTCTAGCCCCAGAACCTAAGATGTGGTATTGTGAGGGTCTGTCCAGAGTGGTTTGACTTTTTCTGTATGATCCTTGTAGCCTACAATGTACAGTTTGCTGTACAAAGTCGTACTATTAGGTTTTAATCTCTCCCTCCCTCCCTCTCTCCCTCTCTCTCTTCCCTATCTCTCTCATGATACTGACGATTGATTTCACATTGAGCTACACCCCCAGACCTTTTTCTACTTTTTTAATCTTGAGACAGGTTTTGCTAACTTGCCCAGGGTGGGTTCAAATTTCACATCCTCTTGCCTCAGCCCCCTAGAGTGGTGAGATTACAGGCATGTGCCACCACCCGTGGATTTTAATTATCTGTTGCTTAATTTCGGTAATTTTTGGGAGTAGGTCAGAGAAGAATAATCATGTAAGACCAGCACTGACTGATTCTTTACTGGGGACCCACTAAGGGATCTCTGCTTGTCTTTTGTCTTTACTAATTGATATGTCTCACTTTCTCCTGAATATTCGTCCATAACCTTACAGACTCCAGCCATTTCCTTCTAAAAACAAACAATAGAAAACTCCCTTGATGCCTCATTCTTATCCAGCTGCATTTTTTCTTGTCTCCTTGGCAAAGCTTCTTGGAAAAGTGTTCTACACAAGCTACTTTCAGTTGCTTGCGTGCTTCTCCCAGCCTGTTTTAACCTGACATCCTCAGAAAACCCCGGATTATTTCTATCAGAAATGACCTTGAAGGTCACAAATGACCTTGAAGCCACCAAACTCAGTGGTAATATTTCTTGATTTGCTTGGTTGGCTGCATTTCCCACAACTGACCACTCGCTTTTTTCAAGAGAGACTCCCTCACTGACCATTCTGATACCATATTCTTCTAGATTCCTGTTTACCTCTTTAGCCATTCTGTGTGTGTGTGTGTGTGTGTGTGTGTGTGTGTGTGTATGTGTGTGTGTGTGTGTTCATTGCCAGAATCTCCTGCTTTATATTAAATAAATGTTGGAGATCCCCCCACCTCACTTCCTCTTGGTGATGAATAATGTTATCCATTCTATTGTATTTAACTACTATCTAAATGCAGATGACTCTCATATTCATAACCATAGCCCACATTTCACCTGTACAGCCCAGAGTACCAAAATGATGGTTCACCCACTGAACAAATAGTTACTGAACCCTTGCCATTTTCTGTGTATTGTACTAGACTCTGGTTCTCTGTCACTAATGAGGAATCATTCTAATGGAATAAGTCTAGTATGGAGTATGGGTTCATGTTTTATTTTTGAAGCAAACTAATAGTTTATGTGATACATTATAGCAAGTGCACAGAAGGAAAGAAAACAAAGGGACATAACATAGATTATGTGATGAAAGTTTTCTTTGACAGTAGGAGCCTCCACCTGAGAATTGAGGAATGGAAGGAATGATAGAAAAGGATCTCAGGCTCGGGGCTTTACTTTGCAGGCCATAATTCTGTGCAAAAACAGATTTCACAGTGCTTCCACCTTCATATCCCGTGGACCCACCATTTTTATTCTACTTGCACAGTAACTGAGAACAAAACCAGAAACAAGTTCCTATATAAGAAAACTGAGACTGTCCAAATGTAAGACTTTTCCTTCATTTGCCATTTTTTTTTGTACTGAGTATCGAACTCATGACCTCCGATGATTGCCAGAGAGATGCTGTGCCGCTGAGCTGTATCCCCCGCCCCTTGCCTTTGTTCCTTGGTTTGTCTGTTTTCAGTTGCTGAGGTTGCCAGAACCGAAAGGCTTCCAACCTCTTTTGCTAAGCTGGGTAAATGATTAGTATACCTCAGAAATTATATATTTAAAAAAAGAATTTTTTTCTTCCAAGGGTTTATCAGACACTATCATGAGATAATGTTATTTTTAAGCAAATCTCACTCAATATTTCCATTTTTTACTTTTAGTCTTAGCTTTTGCAGTGCTGAGGATGGCATCCGGAAGTTTGTGGATGCTTGAAGCACCTTCTGCCATTGAGCTATGCCACCCCCCAGACTAACAAGTTTACGTTTAGAAAACTCACACAATAACAAATAAATAAAAATTAAAAACATGAGCACTGGTAAGATTTCCTGGAAAGCATGCATTTATTTTATTTCTTTTTTTTTTTTTTTGCAGCACCAGGAATTGAACTCATGACCTCATGCTTGCCAGGCAGGCGCTTAGGCCACTGAACTAAATCTCCAGCCCTGCATTTATTTTATTTAAGTAAAATTTATTTGGCACTTAATATGTGCCAGGCAGGTACTATTCTAAGTGACTTGCAAGTATTAACTAATCATTGTTTCCTCACACAGCCCTGGGAGATAGGAATATTATATTCACTTTGCAGATAAGAGTAACTTGTTCACAGTCACGTAAATAATAAATGGTTATAAGGTTTTTAGAAGATTGGCTCCAGACCTCAACTCGCTAACCACTACACTGTAGATTTTTCCAGCCATATTAGACCTTGTACTCTTTTTTGATAACAAATATTTTGTAACACCCTTGCTACTACAAAATGATAATCATAGAAAATATAATTGACAGCCAGGCGTGGTGGCTCACGCCTTTAATCCCAGCACTCGGGAGGCTGAGACAGGTGGATCGTTGTGAGTTCGAGACCAGCCTGGGCTACAAAGTGAGCTCAAGGCCAGCCTGAATGGCATAGTGAGACCCTGTCTCAAAAACAGGGCTGGGGATCTAGCTCAGCGGTCTAAGCGCCTGCCTGGCAAGCGCAAGGTCGTGAGTTCAATCCCTGGTGCCGCAAAAAAAAAAAAAAAAAAAAAAAAAAATATATATATATATATATATATATATATATATAATTGACCCAAGACATAATTTCAAAATACAAATATAATGATTGTTATGATCAAATATGTTCCCCAAGAGGATTAATCCACTGATGAGTTAATGGCTGAATGTGCAGTTAGGAGGAGAGGACTGGTTGAAGGTGGGTCACTGGGGTGTGACCTAAAGGGTAGAGGATTTTCTTGTCCCCAGTGCCTCCCTTGTTGCTTCGCTTCCTGGCTGCCATGGGGTGCGCAGCTTTCCTCTGCCAGGCCCTTCCACCATGCTGTTTCTGCCTTGGAACCATCCAACCATGGACTGAACCCATTGAAAACTGTGGTCCAAATAAATGTCTCTTCTTCAAATTGTGAATATCAAGTACAGTGACAGGAAAGTAGCTAATACAGCAACAGATCTTTGACATAAAGAAGAAATAAAAGTAGCCATAGTGAAATAAAATGTATTTCTCTATGTAAATACTTGAGAAGACTCAGTGAAATAGGCACGGCAGAGGAAAGCTGCTCACCCCATGACGGCTGGATCAACTGAAACATTTCAACCTCTAATCCAAACCCCTGGAGACTGGAGGTGAAGTATAGTTGATCATCAGTATTCTATAAAGATTGGTCCCAAGATCCTCCCCTCAAGTCCCCACCAAAATACATATATGCTCCAAGTCCCTTGCATAAAACAGCAAGTGTTTCCATATAATTACCTACATCCTCCCATATACTTTGTTTGTTTGTTTGTTTATTTATTTATTTATTTATTTATTTATTTATTTTTGCAGCACCGGGGATTGAACTCAGGACCTTGTGCCTGCCAGGGAGGCACTTAGGCCACTGAGCTAAATCCCAGCCCCCTCCCATATACTTTAAATCATCTCTAGATTACTTATGCTACCTCATACAAAGTAAATAGAATGCAAAGTTGTTACACTATGTTATTTAGGGCATAATGATAAGGAAAAAAACCTATACATGGTTAGTATAGATACAATTTTTTTCTGAACATTTTTGATCTGCAGATGGTTGAAATCGAATATGTGGAACCCACAGATGTGGGGGGTCAGCTGTATTATTTTATTGAGAACCATTGCTCTGGTGTGAGAAAAGAGCTAAGGAGAGAATCCTGATGAAGTTTGATAGTTCAATGAAGAAACGAGCAAGGCAGGTGGAAAAACAGGATAAGTGGCTTATAATGCAGCCAAGTGACAGGCTGGTATTAACATTACCAGTCACTAAGGGGCCCCAGTTAGAGGCCTAAGAGTTTCCTCTCACAAATTATTTTTGTCTGAGACTTGTTTTCTTAATCTTCCCTTCCTCTGTTTCTTCACTTTCATCTTCTAGTACACTCTGAAAACTCCACATTATCTTTTTTCCTCGTTTGTTATAACGAGATAGCTTACATACAACAAAATGTGCATATTTAAGGTGAAAATGTGATGCATTTTGGCAAATAAATACACTAATGTAACCACCACCATAATCAGTACAGAGAACGCTTCTGTGACTCCAGAGAATTCCCTTGAGATCCTTCTCAATCATGTTTCTATCCTCTCTCCCACACGCTTGCACCAGAAAATCACTGCTTTGGTTTGTATATAACACCGTAAATTAGTACAGTCTGCTCTAGAATCTCATATAAATGGAGTCGTAGAGTATATACCCCTTTTTCCTGGTTTCTCTTATTGAACATGGCTCTTGGAGAGCCATTCATCCTGCTGCATGTATTCAATTCATTTCTCCTTATTGCTGAGAAGTATTCTGTTGAGTGGATACACCACAGTTTGTTCCTTACCCTCCTGTTGATTGACATCTATGTTCTTTCCAGTTGGGGCTATTCTGAGGAAAGCTACTATGAACATTTTTGCTTAAGTCTTTAATTTTTGTTTTTTTGAGGACAGTGGACATATGCTTTCATTTTTCTTGGCTAAATACCTAGTGTTGTAGTTTAGGTTGCATGTGTTCCCAAAGGTGATTATGGTAAGGGTTTGGACCCCAGGATGGAACTGCTGAAAAGTGGTAGAGCCTTTATGAGGTGGGCCTCATAGGAGGTCTTCTGTTCATTGGGGTGTGTCCTTGAATTTTACCATGAACTCCAGCTCTTTCTCTTCTTCTCCCTTTGTGACATTGAGATGAATGATTTTATTTTGCTTCGTACTCCTGTATAATGAACTGTCTCACTACAGACCAAAAAACAATGAGGTCAACCAACTCTGAGCTAAAATATCCAAAACTGTGAGTCAAAACAAATCCTTTCTCTTTATAAGTTGATTGTTGCAGGTATTTGTTATAGTGATGGAAAGCTAACACACCTGGGATAGAATTGTTAGGTCACAGGATAAGTGTTTATTTGTATGAAAAACAAAATATTTCTAAAAGTGATGTTACCCAGTTGCCTTCCTAACTACATGGATGAAGTATGATCAAAATAAAAGATGAATACTTAATTTTTAAAAACTATTACAGTAAATGACACATTGCAGTCTACCTCAAAATACTTTCCCTCACTTCAAACACACTTATTTCATCATTCTTGCCACTTTCTGAAGCAGTTCTAGAAGTCCTCTTTTGTGAGTGTCTACAACACGCGGTCGAAAATACAGTGAATGCTGCTGCCCAGTCATCCAACAGAAGAGCAGATTTATAAAAACATTGCAGTGTGTCCTCATCCACTGTATTCACCAAATCTGGCACCATTTGACTTCTGGCTCTTTCCCAAAGTCAAAGTGACATGAAAGGTGAAAGTTTTAAATTAGTTCGGGACATTGAGGCAGCCATGACAGCACAACTAAAAACACTCATGAAAGAGGACTTCCAGAACTGCTTAAGAAAGTGGCAAAAGTGGTGGGATAAGTGCATTGAAAGGGGATGAGAAATTTTGAGGGGTCAATTAATGGCAATGTGTCTTTTACTATAATAATTTTTAAAAATTTGAACGTTCATCATAGTTTTCAGCCACACCTCACATTTGCTTTACTTGGTCTGTAGAAACTCGTCCCCACACAGCACCCTTAGTTATTTCTCTTAATATGAAAACTTGATCATCTCAATCTCCAGTTTAAAATAATGCAAAAGTTCTCAGGGTTCTTGATTTAAAACTGAATATCTTTAACATGGTCTCCAACATTTCCCCAGGGTTATCTGTACTCAGTCTTCCTTGTTCACCAAGCTTAGGCAATCCAAGGCTCTTTTGTTTCCTAAAAGGTGCCCCCCTCCTTGATCCAGTTTGCAGCGCTCTACTCACATATAACTTCCTCAGGAAAGATTTTTCTAACCCGACCACCACATGCTTTGATCTTCCTGATCACGTATTCTAAAAGCATCCTGTACTTCTTCATAGCATTAGTCACATTTGCAATAAAAATTCCTATCATTTGTTTAATCTGTGAGTCTCCTGGTTCTTTGTAAGCTCCAGGAGAGCAAGAACCATGTCTTCATTGTTCACCATTATATCTGTACATTTAATACAATGCCTACTATATCTTAGGCCCCTTACTAATACTTAAATGAGATAGTCTGCTTATCTCATTCTATGTAAATATCCACATCACCACCAAAGTGGTCTTTCTAGTAAGCAGATCTGATCAGCTTTGGCTGCTGCTAAATATTCTTGAATGGTTCTACAGAACCAGCAGCTTAGCACTGCTGGTTAGTGACATCAGTAGTGCTGCAGCCCACAAGTTGTCCACTGCTTTGTAAAGTAAGCCCAAGTAAACTCAATTACTTGCCAAGTGAAGCTCATTTAAGTCATTCTTTGGACATTTGGTCACCTGTCATTCGGGAAGTACATGTTTCTTTAGGATTACCTGGAAATTCATGCAACAAGGATAAAATGGGTACTTCTACCTTTTATTAGGTCTGCAGATAGTCACTACTAACATCATCAGTTAGCTTGTCTTGCAGTACTCAGGGAACACTGAGCTCCATCCCCATCCCCTTTTTAACTTTTATTTTGAGATAAAATCTTGCTAAGTTGCCTAAGTTGGCCTCAAATGTGCAATCCTCTTGGCTCAGCCTCCAAGCAGCTGGTAGATCTGCATGTGTCACTGCACTTGGCTGGTTAATGATTCTTGTACATACTGACCAAATAGAGGACAATTTGAGCACTAAAATACATAATGGAAGTAAGGGATTATAACACTCAATATGAGAGGAAACCATATGTCTCCAAATAAAATAAATAAATGCATTTACTCATTTAATTCACTCACTCATTCGTTTATAGTTTGATGAAGCACGAGGACTTCTGTTTCCAATCAATATAAACTAGAGCCTCCTGAAGCACTAGAAATATAGAAAAATTTATGAAACATCAGTTTTGAAAGCATTAAATACCATGCAGTGAAGTACAGTGATATGTGAGAGATGGAAAACAAATGAGGTGAACTCTGTGACCTACCGAGACGATTGCTAGAGGGCAGTTCCAGAGGTAGTGTGGTGGTACAGAAAGTGGCACCCAGGAAGAGTAGCATTCCTGAGTTGGGGAAATGTAGTCTGTGAAGACCAAAGTGGCTGCAATTCATGGGTTAGAATAGCAGGGAAGGGAGAACTATACAGATAGAGAGATTCTCAAATCTACAGGGGTGATGCACGAGTCTTTTAAATTAAGAAAAGAACAGTACATGTATATCAGGAAGCCACTCAAGACAGGGAAAGAATCCCCCAAGGGGATAAGAAAGAATATATATGAGATTCATAGAGAGCTTGGAATAGTTTATATCCTCATCAGCCAGAGTAGAATATTCTTATAATTCACAATCATCAGGTGAATTACTCAGGAGGGTTTTGCATAATTAATGAGACAGAGTTGCTCTAAAACAACACAGCTGTGGTAGTACCTATTATGGTTTTGCTCTTAAATGTTACCACCAAAAGTCCTGTGTGAAGGTTTGGTCCCCAGCGGATGTCATTACTGGAAGATGGCAGAAATTTTGAGAGGCGTGTCCTAGTAGGAGGAAATTAGGTCCTCAAGAGTATCCCTTGTAGGAGGTATTGAAACCCTAGGTTCCTTGTCTCTCTTTTTGCTTCCCAGTGTCTATGAGGTGAGCAGCCTCCTTTGCCACATGCTCTTCACCATGATGTTCTATGTCACCATAGGCCTAAGGGTAACAGGCCACGTGACCATGAACCAAAACCTCTGAAACCATGAGCCAAAACACACCTTTCCTCCTTTAAAGTTGATTATCTCAGATATTTTGTCACAGTGACAGAAAGCTAACTTGTGTACACTCTAACAAAATTTGAAAGATATCTATAAGGGAATCAAACTGTTTTCAAATAACTTAACAATACCCCAGAACAAATCTCAAGAACATTTATATGAATAAAATACATTCAGTACCAAAAAAGATAAAATTAAGAATATCTGGCATCCAACAAAAAGTTACCAGGTAGGGCACTGGGGGTGTTACTCAAAGATAGAGGACTTGGCTAGCATGTATGAGCCCCTGAATTGAATCCTCAGCACCATAATAAATAAATAAATTCAAGATTTTAAAAAACAGGAAAATATGACTAAAATGAAGAAAAACTTAGTTAAAGTTGAACCAGATACTAAAATAAGAAGAAAATAATATTAAAATAGCAATAATATCTGTATTCCTTCTACTGTAATAGTTAGGAAAAAGACTTCTATGACTTAAAAAAAAATCTGAATCAAACTTCTGAAGATAAGAAAAACTACAGAGTCTGCGAAGAGAAAGAAAAAAAAATGAACAAGCAAAAAAGAAAGAAAAAACCCAAAATGTGATCAAAAGATACACCAAACATTTAAATTTCAAAAACCTATTAAAGCCGGGCGTGGTGGCTCACGCCTGTAATCCCAGCACTTGGGAGGCTGAGACAGGCGGATCATTGGGAGTTCGAGACCAGCCTGGGCTACAAAGTGAGCTCAAGGCCAGCCTGAATGGCATAGCGAAACCCTGTCTCAAAAACAGGGCTGGGGATCTAGCTCAGCAGTCTAAGCACCTGCCTGGCAAGCGCAAGGTCGTGAGTTCAATCCCCGGTGCCAAAAAAAACCCCAAAAAAACCTGTTAAAGTAAAAAACACTTTGTCATTACTCCTCTCCAAAATACTCCCTTTTTACTTTAAACACACTTTTCCCATCATTATTGCCACTTTCTGCAGCATTTCTGGAACTCCTCTTGCATGAGTGTCTTTAGTTGTGCTGTTGAGGCTACTTCGATGTCTTGAATAAATGCAGAACATTTACCTTTCATGGTCATTTTACTTTGGGGAAGATCCAGAAATCTTGCTGTGTCATTTTACTCTCTATCAATTTGATGAGCATAGTGGGTGAATCACACCTAATATTTTTGTGAGCCTGCTTTTCCATTAGATGGCACTCAGAAGCAGGATTCACTGTATTTTTAATCAAAGCTTGTGTCTTAGTTAATTTTCTTGTTGCTGGGACAAAATACCCAAGACCCAGTATTAAAGTGGGAAAGGTTCATTTAGTTCATGGTTTGTAGATGTTTCAGTCCATCACTGGCTGGCTCCAAGGCAGGGTGGCATGGCAGACAGGCATCCCAGAGGACAAAGAATTCATGACAGGCAGAAGATAGCAAAGCAAGCAAGGGACAAGACAAGCCTCTTTTTGTCCCTTATATTGTATCCAGGCTACCAGGATTAGGGCAGTACCAAACCAATCAGTGTACTGATTTAGTAATCACACACCCTTAATCCCAGCATCAAACACTCTAGATTCAGCCACCTCTGAAAAAGCCCCACCTATCACCACAATAGCTTTGGGGGGACATCTAGACACAAACCATAACACCTTGTAAAGACACACAAAAGATAACTTTCAGAACTGCTTCAGAAAGTGGCAAGAGCCTGGCATGGTGGCACATGCCTGTAATCCCAGCACTTGGGAGGCTGAGGCAGGAGGGTCGTTGCAAGTTTGAGACCAGCCTGGGCTACAAAGTTGAGCTCTGGGCCAGCCTGAATAGCATAGCAAAACTCTGTCAAAAAAAAAAAAAAGGACAGAAAGAAAGTAAGTAGCAAGAATGATGGGATAAGTATGTTTAAAGTGAAGGGAAGTATTTTTAATTAAGTTTATTGGTACATTTTAGGTATACATAATAACCATATTCACCATAGGTAATTTGTATCTGTACATGATATATCTTGATTCTTTTTTTCTCTTTCCCTTACTCTCCCTTCAACCCCTCTTCCCCTCCCTATTTACAAAAGCTTTTTCCCCTTTTTTTCTGATCACTCCCCACCCCCCATTTCCTGAGAGGTAGTATTTTGAAGGGGATTAATGACAATGTTTTTAATGTGATAATTTAAAACTTTTAAATAATTCACTATATTTTTTATCACACTATACTGAATGGAACTAGCACAACAGACATTGAAGAAGGAAAGATCAATAAATTTGAAGACAGCAATAGAAACTATTTAAAATGGAATAGATAAGGGGAAAAACTAAATATAATGGTAGAGATTACCAGTGCACCGTGGAACAATTTAAAAGGCTTAACATATGTGGTTTTGGAGTCCATGAAAGACAGAATAAGGAAATAGATGAAATATTTGAAGAAATAATAGTAAAAATGTTCCCCAAAATGATGAGAACCATCACTATAGACCCAACAATGTTAAATCCTTAATATGTGGGTGCACATGCACACACACTGAGGAAAATGATACCAAGGCACATCATAACCCAATCATTTAAAAACTATGATTAAGAGAAAATCTTAACAGTAGCCAGAGAAAAAGACTAAGTACTAGAGATGAGGGTGAGAGCAGACTTCTTATTACAAACAATGTAAAAGAGAAGAAAACAGCTAGGTGCGAAAGCACACATCTGATATGCCAGCACTCTAGAAGGCTGATGCAGGAGGACTGCAGTTCAGAACCAGCCCAAGATGGCTACTTAGTAACTTAGTAAGGCCCTGTCTTAGAACTAAAAATTAAAGGCTTGGGATGTATTAGCCCCAGGGTCAATCTCCAGTCATGAAAGCATGGGGCATGGAGCAACATATTTTTGAATATTAAAAGAAAAAAAGTAGTCATATAGATTTCCAATAGCTACAAAAAATATTTTCAAAATTAAATATGAAATAAAGGCAAAGCCAGTGTGGTGGTGAATGCCCATAATTCCAGCACTTGGGAGGCTGAGGCAGGAGGATCATTGTGAATTTGAGGCCAGCCTGGGTTACAAAGTGAGCTGAAGCCCAGCCTGAATTGTATAGTGAGACCCAGTTTCAAAAAAAAGACACTTCCAGCATAGAAAATATGAAGGAATTTTCACCAACAGACCTACCCTACAGAAAATAATAAAACAAAGTCCTTCAGATAGAGGAAAACAGTTTGAGAAGGAAATCTAGATATATACAACAAACAGAGGTCACTACAAATGGTACCTATACCGGTAAGTACAAAAGACCTATTTTTCTTATCATTTAAATGTCATTAAAAGATAAAGACTTTATGTACTTGCTTTGGTAGCACATATACAAAAAGATAATGACTTTCAAGACAAAAATGATAAAAACACACTGAGGAGCTTATAAAACATACTGAAATAAAATCTAACACAACAGTATAAAAACCAGAAGTGGAAAATATAAGTATTGCAATACAATCTACTCACCAAGATGTATAGTATTGCCTAAAGGTAGACTACGTGTTAAGGTTTGTGTCTAGGTGCCCCCCCGACAAGCCTCATGCAGTCATGGAGGTGGCAGAATCTAGCTTTGTCATTGGTTCATTGTCTAGTGCTGGGATTAGTGGGGTGAGTGCTGCACCCAAGGGAAGGAAAAAAACATGTTTTTTTCTCTCTTTTACTTTTCCACTCTTGTTGCTTGCCAGCTGCCATGAATGGCTGTCCCTCAGCCATGCCATCCTGCCTTGGATCCAGCTGAGTGTGGACTGAAACCTCCAACAAACTGTAAGAAATAAACTTTTCCTTCCTTCACTTTGGGCATCAGGTATTTTGTCTCAATAATGAGAGAAAAGAAACCAAGACATTATGACAAACTAAGAATGTATATGTAAACCCTGTACCAATCATTAAAAAAACACAATAAAGGGTTGTAGATCATAGGTCAAAAAGAACGAAAATGGTGTTAGACAGTAGCAGACTTCATCTGTTTGCTGTGGATACCCAGGTTTTCACATTTGTTGAAACAGTGCCCTTTCTCCGTTGAATGGTCTTGACATTCTTAAAAGGGATAAAATAGGATACAAAAATCACTCAACTAAAAGTGTGCAGAAACAAAAGAAGAAAATGGAAATTGATCCAATAGGACAGGTATTTATAGCTCAGGGATAGAGGACCTATCTAGCATGTGTGAGGTTTCGGGTTTGATACCCAGCATGGCAAAATAAACAAATGGGACAAACAGAAAGCAAATAACCAAATGTAAAATTTAAATCAAGTCCCACCAAATGCAAGGTCTTTATAAATGAATACTATTCCTTTCCTCTCCTCTCCTCTCCTCTCCTCTCCTCTCCTCTCCTCTCCTCTCCTCTCCCCGCCCTCTTCTTTCTTGTCTTTTTGAGACAGGGTCTTGCTATGCAGTTCAGGCTGACCTTGGGCTCACTTTGCAGCCCAGGCTGGTCTCGAACTTGCAACGATCCTTCTCCCTCAGCCTCCCGAGTGCTGGGATAACAGGCGTGCACCACCATGCAGAGCTCATTGAATACTATTTAGCAACAAAAGGAATGAACTGTAGACATGCACAGTATGGACGAATTTCAAAATAATTGTGCTGACAGACAGAATCCAGGCCAAAAAAGGATTGGGGTGTGTATGTGGGGTGGGCAAAATGTATAATTCAACTTATATAAAAGTTGAGAAAATGAAACTTATTCTACAGTCATAGGAAGAAAGTCTGTGGTTGCCTGGGGATGGAAAAGATGCTAGAAAAGCTCAAGGGAAAGATTCTAACAAGGCAGGGGGAAACTTTTTGAGATGATGGATGTGTTTGTTATCTTGATTGTGTGACGGTTTCACAGCTGTGTCTATATGTCAAAACTTATCAAATTATTCACTCTAAATATGTGAGTCAATAAAGCTGTTGCAAAAGAGTTTGATGAGAAACAGGATATTTACAGAACTTCAAAACACCTCCTACAAGATGATTATAGACTAAAAAGGGAAAAAATAGGCACCATTTTATTTAAGTGAATAGTGTTAACATCATTAGAAATGGGACAAATCAAAACCTAGCATCA